>WNWK01030575.1:0-23400 GCA_009830355.1 Cherax destructor
GCTGGGGTGTCTGTAGTATGTGAGGATGCTGGCGCGTGTCTGGTAGTGATAGTATGAGGATGCTGGTGTGTGTCTGGTAGTGATAGTATGAGGATGCTGGTGTGTCTGGTAGTGATAGTATGAGGATGCTGGTGCGTGTCTGGTAGTGATAGTATGAGGATGCTGGTGTGTGTCTGGTAGTGATAGTATGAGGATGCTGGTGCGTGTCTGGTAGTGATAGTATGAGGAGCTGAGCGTGTCTGGTAGTGATAGTATGAGGATGCTGGTGTGTGTCTGGTAGTGATAGTATGAGGATGCTGGTGCGTGTCTGGTAGTGATAGTATGAGGATGCTGGTGTGTGTCTGGTAGTGATAGTATGAGGATGCTGGTGTGTGTCTGGTAGTGATAGTATGAGGATGCTGGCGGTCTGTAGTGATAGTATGAGGATGCTGGCGCGTGTCTGGTAGTGATAGTATGAGGATGCTGGGCGTGTCTGGTAGTGATAGTATAGAGCTGGCGTGTCTGTAGTGTGTGAGTCTGGTGTCTGGTAGTATGAGGATGCTGGTGTGTGTCTGGTAGTGATAGTATGAGGATGCTGGTGTGTGTCTGGTAGTGATAGTATGAGGATGCTGGCGCGTGTCTGGTAGTGATAGTATGAGGATGCTGGCGTGTGTCTGGTAGTGATAGTATTAGGATGCTGGCACGTGTCTGGTTTTTTTTTTTTTGGGGGGGGGGGGGGGTGCTGGCGCGTGTATTCTCATCTCTACAGTTAACTTGTATTATTTTCTAGCTTCTGATTAACATTTTCAGTTGATTTTAGGCTATTCAGTAATTTTTATATCTGTTTTAAAATTATATGGAGCAATTTCCATAGTAATCTTTTCCTTAGTTGTATGTATTTGTAATCTTCCTCGCCTTTTGCATGCAAATTCGGACTCTAATTCTTTTTTGTTTTAGAGAAAATGTTTGTATATTTTTAATATACTTTACTTTCAGAAGTGAAATGTATTGATCTTAGTCTGTTTCTGAATATCTAAATTTATGTATAATAGGATATTTGCATATATTTTTTGAGTGATTTCATTTCTGCTTATTCTAATTGCATAGACTTTACATTACTGGCCTTTATGGCGCTCTGTTTCCTCCCTGTTTTTAGACAACGTTTTCTTTATTTTCACTAATTTGGTTAAGTTGATTTCTTTTGATGTGTTACATTTGTTTAACTTCCTTTTTTATTACTCACATTATTCGGTATAATTTTACTGAGGCTTCCTCGGCCGTCTGCTCTTTCATTAACGTTGAACGTTATTTTGACGTGTTTGTGGACGTAGCAAAATACATTTAGTAGATACAGTGTGTCTATAACTCTCTGCATAAACAGTTTATCCCTGAAAGTCATGAAGTTTTCATGATTAATGTTTTCAGTAAAACATTTCCTTCCTCCATGTCTCTGTAATCTTCATAAATATTCTCAAGTTAATCAACGTAGCATCTGTTACTAATGACAACACCTGTGTTCTAATTGCTGTAGGTTCTTTGGTATCTTATGTGCCTTATTTATTTAAATTAAATATATTTTAATTCTTTCATAGTATTTTGTTCCTAGTGTTACACTTACTACTGAGAAAGATTGTTCATAAGTACCTAGTATAAAAATTAATTAGGTATCCCTCGCAAGGAAACACCTACTTTTGTTTTATTTGCTGTTTTTTTGGAGGAAGAGAAGTTGGTAATCCCTTTCAAGTCATTCAGCGCCTTTTGGAATAAGATACAATTTGATTCAATACATGGAAAGGAACACAGCCCATATTTTTTATCATTTACCATATACTTGCGTCAGGCAACGCTGCCACTATGCTGCCGTACAATGGTGAGTCTTCAACTTAAATAACAAATAATTAAAAAAAAATTTAAACCCCTTTATCTGACATAGTTAACAATATTTTTTTAACTAAAACAATAAATGAAAAACACAATTTTTTTTAATTTTTTCTTTTTATTGAAGACATATTTCAAAATGTTTTATTAGAAATTTTAAACATGTATTACCTGTGTATCACCTTTTATCACCTTAGAAATGTTGCGTCGATATCCTCTTTCATTTCATGTAGGAGACTTTTATTTTCCTCAACAGTCGGCCGTCTCCCACCGGGCAGGGTGACCACCAGGCAGGGGGCCCAAAAAAAAAAAATCCCCAAAAGAAAATACTTTCATCATCATTCAATACTTTCACCTCACTCATACATAATCACTGTCTTTACAGAGGCGCTAGATACTACAGTTTGAAGTCCCCCCCAAACTGCCAATATCCCCCAACCCCCCTTTAAAGTGCAGGCATTGTACTTCCCCTTTTCCCGGACTCAATCTGGCTAACCGGGTTTTCCCCGAATCCCCTTCCCAAATTTACCCCGTCAGGGAAAAATACTGTCACCTCGACAAGCTTTCTCATGTCAGGAAGTGTACTTACCTCGGGAAGCTTTTCATGTCAGGAATGTACTGTCACCTCGGCAAGCTTTCTCTGTCAGGAAGTGTAAAATCACCTCGGCAAGCTTTTTCGTCAGGAAGTGGCTGTTGAACAGTCTTGGGCCCAGGACACTTATTGTGTTTTATCTTAGTGTACCAGTGGTGCCCCTACTTTTCACTGGAGGTACGTTGCACCGTCTGCCAAGTCTTTTGTTTTCGTATGGAGTGATTTCTGTGTGCATATTAGGGACCAGTCCCTCCAGAATCTTACAGGTGTAGATTATGATATACTCTCTCCCCGCCCCGGGAATATAAGTCTAGTGCTTCCAGGCGCCCCGTATTTAAAGGTGTTTGAGGGAAACCCGATAGTAAAGGTTCTCTAAAATTTTTGATCTAATTTCACCTGCCTTGAAGGGGGTTTTACAGCAGTATTCTCCTGAAAACGTATTTAAAAGAATCATTTGGCTTAGCATCCTTTTTTGAATGTTCTCATTATCCACCCTATCAGTTTCCCCCAAGGGATAGTGGCATTGGGGGTCCGAAGGTGGGTCTTCGACATTCCACACCCAGGTCCTTCAATTTTTTTTCCGCCTATTGTGTAATTGGGTTTGTAATATCTCAGTCCTACTATTTTTTCCTCCATTTTTCCCTAACGGAGTATTTGGGGGTGTTTCATTGAACATCATATTGTTCTCTGTTGCCCTTGGAAAACTTTTTTTATTCTTTTTGGAGATTTGCCCCTCAATGGATGACATTTCATAATCCTAGTATAATCTGAAAAAGGATGTTTTGTGAATTTTTTAAATCTCTGTCTAGCATATCTGAAGGGGGAACAGGATAGATGCAGTACTGTGCCATTTTGGACAGGCCTTCATTTAAAGCATCCGATTTAACTCTGTTTACCATACTCTTGTTTCGTTTTTAAAAAAGTTGCAGATCTATCTGCCCTTTTGCCAGTTATCCTTTTCCCGTTTTTGTGTTTTCCAAATCCCTTGTCAAAGGCTTTTCCAAAAGGTTCTACATCGCATTCTGTTTTTTTTGGGACATCTAAGACCTTCATAGGGTCGCATTGCAAAAAGGGGGAGCGATTTGGAAACCATGTTGTCCTGGGTTGTGCTTTTTTGGAGTCCAGGTGGTTTACTATCCGTTTAAAACTCTTTCAAAATTTTTTATGATAGGGACTTAAAATTTATTGGTCTATATTCTTGTACTTTTTTGCTCCACCAGGGGAGTGGGTTATATTCTTGTTTTTGGATGAAAAATTGCCTGTGTCGCTCCTTCCCCCAAAGCATACCTGGGCCCCGTGCAGTTTTTAAATGAAAAAATTCCGGTTGGTGGGTGAGTGGATGTCGATCTTTCAAAGTCTAGAGAGTTAGGGATGTCAAAATTTAAACATTGCAGGTTTTGGGGTCATTCTGATTTTTTTTTGATTGTTTGTTTAAACGGATTAAGGGCTGCGAACACAGACCTTATTGAGTTTCAGTATCTCACTCATTTCTTTGTTGTCATCTGTGTAAAATCCGTCTTTTGGGGGCAGGGGCCCATACTAAAATGGTTTTTCCTGTTTTTTCTTGAAAAAATATTTCAATTTCTTTCAATTTCACTAATCGTTTTTAGCTCCTCTTTACCCCATGGTTTGATAGTCTTTAAATTTAGCTCAATATTTTCCACTTCCCTGGTTAGCGCTTCCCTTCCCTGAATAAGATATTCGGATTTTGAGGAGCTCAGTGATTCTTCGTCTTTCCTGCATAAGGAGCGCCCCTCTCCTGTTTACTTTTTTTTCTGAGGGAAAATGCCTGAACATCCAGCCCAGGAGGTTGATCTTTTAAGGCCCTTTTGGGCCCATGTAATTAAATATTTAAAACCCCCAAAGGGGATAGTTTTCCAAACCCAGTTTATGTTCTTGTTAATGAAGTTGAATTTGGTGGGCCTCATAGTTATATGGGTTTTTCTGATCGGGTTGTGCGTCGCAGATTGAAGTTTGATAGTTGTTGTTTTTTTTTTTGTTATGTTTCTTACTAGGTCCTCATTATTTGTGAAAATAAGGTTAGTGTGTTTCTAGTCTCGTCGGCTCCAATTTTTCTGCTGACATGTATTTATTGAAGAACAAGCCATTTTTGGGCTTTTTCGGCTGCCTCCCGGGATTATTTTCTTAAAAAAATTTTTTCCATATTCTTCCATTTTGTATGTCTAAGATTGAAGTCACCAAGCAGCAAGATGTTTTGGGGTGGGAAAGGTTTTCCGGGCAGGGGGTAATTTTTTTTTAGTTGTTCTTTGAACTTTGGGGGTTGCATCGGTGGCATTACAAGTACAATGACTAGGTTTTGGTTTTTTATTGTCAGAACTTTAACTACATCATTTGTGGTGTTCATATCTCTGTGCAAATGAGCGACTCTTTGAATCAGGCCAACCCCCCCCTTTTTGCCTGTTCTTTTTGTCACATCTGAAAAGGTTTTCCCCGGGATCCATATTTCATTGTCAAAAAACTTGCGTGGGTTCTTGAAGGCTGCAACAGGGATTTTACTCCCCTAAAATCCCAATGAAAAGAATTTTTTTGTTGGTAGATGGTTAAAGGCCCCGTTTTGAAATGTAAATGAGGTTTTTGCATGTTTGTTGGGGGAATTTCATTGTTGTCATCAAAATCGTGAGTCTGGGGGGGCCACCCCTGCCTCCCGTCCCAAAAAGGCTCCAACGTGGTGGGCTTTTTTATTATCTTTCCCTTTTCTTTTTTCCCTTTCCTACCACAAAAAAACCCTTGGGGGGGTGTTTCAAATTTTTATAACGATGGTTTGTTTAGTGGTATGTGCCTCTTGGTCCCTTTTGGTGGTATGGGGCAGTTGGTTTGTAAATTGTTTTCAAGGGTTGAAGAATGAACATTTAGGATGGAAGAATTTGCAAGAGGTGAACGACACTCCTTTAGACAGGAGGTCACAGGGGATTTTTTGGGGTGCTCAAAGTTCATGCCCCCTTTTTTTTCTGATATTCCATGTTTTCAGATGCCCCCCAAGAATTTGCACCATTTTGTTATTGGTGGGTACAATTCGTGTTGGGTGTATTCCAAACGGGAGATCCTAGAACTGCACTACAGTCCTCCATAGCCAAACCCGAGACACTACCATCTGATGTCATGGGGCCAACATTTTCCCTGGAAAAGGACTCCCCTACGTCTACTGGCTGTAGCAGTCTACCCCAGAAGAGGACTTCTTACTACATCTGTACTAGAGGCTATGGCTGTGGAGGAGTCTTTACCAAATCTGATTTTCACTATGGCTGGGGGCTGGGCTGGGTCAGCCCTAGGGCTGGGACTGAGCTAGCTGATTTTTTGTCTCCTGTGTTTTTCCAGTGGGTGACTGTTTATTTTGGGTCAATTGTTGTAGACTGGGCATTGTGTGTGTTAAACTTTACTCCTCTCCTATCTTCCCATGCTCTATATATCCGGGTAGACTATTCAATAGTTCCTCCTTTTTTTCATGCTTATTGTTTATTAACCTCCTTAGTGCTTTCCTGATGGTAGAGGGCAGTGTCCAGCCTAGCATTACTACATGTAACGGAGAGTTAAGGAGGTAGGGCATCCAGCAGGAACCCCCTTCCGATCCAGAAACATCTGTCTAGATAGATGTTATTTTTGGTTTCAGTGTTTATTCTTGAACATGTGACATGATGTTTTGAAAAGAAAAGGTTGCATGTGATTCTGGATTTTCCTAAGAGCCTTTTCACATGTGCCACAGGTATACTGTACTGCCATCCTGCCTGTATCCTATTTGCAACTGGGTACCACAAGAACCTTATTTTCAATTTATCTTTCTGCTCTGCACTCAGGTGTGGGTGGTATGAGGTCAATGCATGGGTATGTGGGATGTACTGATTATGGAGACTTACTACACATTATATTATATTATGGTTATAATATGCATTTAATTCGGTTTGTTAACTCTATAACTCTTTCCATATTTATTCCTCTCTCATCACTAATATATATATATATTTTAATTTAACTGTCTTACTGAGTTCCTCACACTGGTCTAAACTGGATATTGTGGTATGGTGTATATGGTGTTTTATGGTTGTGTATGGTAGGCCTCGAGGCTGCCTGGCAGCACTGCCAGACGTATGGCTGTAGCACACCACTCAGGGTACGTGGCACTACTCTAATGTGATGCCACATGTTAGTTTAAACCACTTCCATTATCTTTAATCACTATCCTTGTGTTTTGCCACTGCCAATTTAGGTTCATTAGGTCTTTCTATTATGTCCTGGTATAATAGTCCATTCGTTATATGTAGTAACTCAAATCTTTGAATATCACTTGTCACATGTCAACACTAGTATTTTATCATTGTGCTGTGCACTGGTTATTACAAGGATATACACTATATTTATTCAATATACACTTTTCTTTTCACTGCACTATACTGGGATCATTGTTTTATTTTCACACGGCACCTAGGCCTACGATAATTTCCCCTTACACTTCCATGAAAATTTATTTCACTCTTAGTAGTGGTAACGAGAAAGACACTTCATGGTAGGTGTAAGCCTATTCATCGATTGTATACTCAATTTATGTATACTGTGATTCCCTGCACATCAATGCTACCTTTACTTGTTTTTATTACTTATAACTATAGTAAATACTCATCTGTTATTTCCACTTCTCTGGACCTCTGGCAATAGTTCGCTAGTGTCAGTCGCTTGTAGTATATTTCCATATGTTACACCATATATTTTACGCTATACTGGGATTTATTACGATTACTCTTACTACAGATTTAGTTCACTATGTCACTGCACATATATATCCTTGCCACTCGCTATATTACTTAGATAGTTCAATATCTGTTTGTTAATTTCCACCTCCGTTTTTAAATGTATCTGGCAATAATTCGCTGGTGCTGGTCAGGCCTATTCCCAAAGTACATAACCGTTACTCTACCGGCACTCTCCAATTGACACTATAATAATAATAATAATAATAATAATAATAATAATAATAATAATAATAATAATAATAATAATAATAATAATAATAATAATAATAATAATAATAATAATAATAATAATAATAATAATAATACTTTATTGAGACATGGTACTGTGATACAGGGTAGACATAGTTATACATAGTTATTACATAGTTATTACATAGTTATTAATGAGATGTACATGCCAAGCCCCTAATATGCTGTGCATTGCGGGCATATGACTGCGTATGACTGAAACATTACCGTGACTGGAACATTACTGTGACTGGAACATTACTGTGACTGGAACATTACTGTGACTGGAACATTACTGTGACTGGAACATTACTGTGACTGGAACATTACTGTGACTGAACATAACCGTGACTGAAACATTACCGTGACTGGAACATTACCGTGACTGGAACATTACCGTGACTGGAACATTACCGTGACTGGAACATTTCCGTGACTGGAACATTACCGTGATTGGAACATTACCGTGACTAGAACATTACCGTGATTTGAACATTACCGTGACTGAAACATTACCGTGACTGGAACATTACCGTGACTAGAACATTACCGTGACTTGAACATTACCGTGACTGGAACATTACTGTGACTGGAACATTACTGTGACTTGAACATTACCGTGACTTGAACATTACCGTGACTGGAACATTACTGTGACTGGAACATTACTGTGACTTGAACATTACCGTGACTGGAACATTACCGTGACTGGAACATTACTGTGACATGAACATTACCGTGACTGGAACATTACCGTGACTGGAACATTACTGTGACTGGAACATTACGTGACTGGAACATTACCGTGACTGGAAAATTACTGTGACTGGAACATTACCGTGACTGGAACATTCCCGTGACTGGAACATTACCGTGACTGGAACATTACCGTGACTGAACATTACCGTGACTAGAACATTACCGTGACTGGAACATTACTGTGACTGGAACATTACTGTGACTTGAACATTACCGTGACTTGAACATAACCGTGACTGGAACATTACTGTGACTGGAACATTACTGTGACTTGAACATTACCGTGACTGGAACATTACCGTGGCTGGAACATTACTGTGACTGAACATTACCGTGACTGGAACATTACCGTGACTGGAAAATTACGTGACTGGAACATTACCGTGACTGGAACATTACTGTGACTGGAACATTACCGTGACTGGAACATTCCGTGACTGGAACATTACAGGAAAATCTAGTTTTCCTGTAGAAAAGCCGAGTTCTCTGTAGAAATGTCTAGTGAAGAGGTGAGATGGAAGTCAGAAGACATGTCTAGTGAAGAGGTGAGATGGAAGTCAGAAGACATGTCTAGTGAAGAGGTGAGATGGAAGTCAGAAGACATGTCTAGTGAAGAGGTGAGATGGAAGTCAGAAGACATGTCTAGTGAAGAGGTGAGATGGAAGTCAGAAGACATGTCTAGTGAAGAGGTGAGATGGAAGTCAGAAGACATGTCTAGTGAAGAGGTGGATGGAAGCAAAAGACATGTCTAGTGAAGAGGGAGAGGGAAAGTCAGAAGACATGTCTAGTGAAGGAGGATGGAAGTCAGAAGCATGTCTAGTGAAGAGGTGAGATGGAGTCAGAAGACTTTTAGTGAAGAGGTGAGAGGGGAGTAAAAAATGTCTGTGAAGGGTGGATGGAAGTCAGAAAAATGCTGGTAAAGGGTAGATGGAAGTCAAAAGCATGTCTAGTGAAGAGGTGAGATGGAAGTCAGAAGCATGTCTAGTGAAGGGTGAGGAAAAAGTCAGAAGACATGTCGGGAAAAGGGGTGAGATGGAAGTAAGAAGACATGTCTAGGAAGAGGTGAGGAGAAAGTCAGAAGACATGTCTGGAAAAGAGGTGAGATGGAAGTCCAGAAGACATGTCTAGTAAAGGGTGAGATGGGTAAAAAGACATGTCTAGTGAAGAGGTGAGGAAAAGCAGAAGACATTTTTGGGTGAAGAGGCGGTTGAAGTCAAAAACATACAGAGATCAAACAGTGTTTATTTGGTTGATGTTAATAAAACGATTGAGCTGGAAGTTACTTGTGCACTAACCGCTGCTTTTCATTACTTAAAATGCTAAATTTATATCTAACTCGTCATCATTTTAACCAACGTTCAGAATTCCAATTGTTTATAAAATGCTGGTCATCTTCCTAGATTTTACCCAAATTCCTGTATTTGCATAATGTTTTTTTGGTTACAAAATTTGTGTAAGAGTTATGAATGACCTCAAAATTCTGGAAAAGAAAATGGACTGACGTTGTATCCATCATGAAGCTGAATTGTCTGTTTCTTCAACGTTTGTTTTAACCCCTGTGATTAACACTTTAATTTATTAGCAATTACGTATTGTATAGTTAGTTTATTTTGCCTGACAGACGAAAGTCTAACTACACCTGCAAACAAAAATTTAATATAAAAAATACTTATAGAAATGCGTAATAATGTTGTCACATAAACATTCATAGTTACAATTGTTGCTTAGAATGATGGGCTGTAACACTCATTTACATCCCATCAAAAACTCATTTGTAAAGGGGCTGTTTCTCTTGATCAGTGAGGAACACATTAAGATGGATTTATTCAACTTCAGTATTGCTGGTGAAGCTCTAAACACGTAAGGAGATATACAACACCTGGGAATTAAAAGCAATTTCGCTGGATCAAAAGAAGAGCTCCCTTGGATTAATAACCTTTTCCATGAAGATGACTCCCCAGTAATACGAACATAAGAAAAAAAGGAAAACTGCGGGAGGTCTACTGGCCCATGCGAGGCAGGTCCAATTCTCCAACACGCAGTCAATGCCCGACCCAGCCAGGTCAGGTTGCATTCACTTAAGGAAGGAGCACTGCATCTGACCTAGTAGCACAAGCTAGTCAGGACCAACTCACACCCAACCGCACCCACTCCCTATAATTATCTAGCCGACCACCTGGAGCTACCCTCTCCAGGAAGTCGGTCACTACCACTTAAAATTAGTATGGCAACTGACCTGGTAGTACAAACTTTGTCAGGGCCAAACTCCCCCCACCCACACCCACTTATGTATTTATTAAACCTATTTTTAAAACTACACAACGTCTTAGCATCATGAGGGTACTCGGGAGTTTGTTCCACTCATCCACAACTCTATTACCAAACCAGTGCTTTCCTATATCCTTCCTGAATCTGAACTTTTCCAACTTGAAACCATTGCTGCGACTTCTGTCTTGGATGGATATTTTCAGCACGCTATTTTTGTCCCCTTTATTTATTCCTGTTTTCCATTTATACACCTCAGTCATATACCCCCTAATTCTACGCCTTTCTAGAGAGTGCAGATTCAGGGCCCTCAGTCTATCCTCATAGGCAAGATTTCTGATACATGGAATCAACTTTGTAATCCATCCTCCTCTTACTGCCAAGCAGAAGAGAAGTGGAGCGAGTGGATCACCCTGCTGAACACCCTCTGCTGAGGGAATTTCATGTTTGAGGGTTTGCTGTAGCCAGCTGAAATGAAGGGAAAAAGACTGGGGAACCGATCCCAAACGACCGGCAAGACCACATCTCTCTTCACAATATTAAAGGCATTTCTAAAAACAAGTTTGACTACGGCCTTGTCTTCTGGTAGGTCTGATGTCCTTGCCGCATGAGCTCGGGTTCACTGCCTTGGAGACCCCAAAGCCCAGTTGGTGTGGCTGGAGTAAACTGGCAGCTTCTAGGCGAATGTTTCTTACTGCTGCTTTGGCAACTAGTCGGCGAAGAGTGTTACCAACAGCAATGGGTCTGTTTCCCCATCCTTCTTCTTCAAAGCCAGACAGTTGTTGACGAAAGTTGTTAATTCGGTGAGAAGAATTGATGCAGATGCGCCGAGTACTGGATTTACCATCTCCTTGAGGTTTTTGTGGTCGAATTCCAGTGTAACCTCCTGCAGATCCTGTTGGAAATGACACTATCGCCTTATAGACTTCTGATTCTGGCAAAATTAATTGTTCAGTGATGGGGTCTCCCTCAGGGTTGTTGTTGATAGGCTATGGTGTCCCTTGTCGGATGCTTGTCTCTTAGTGCTTGAGCTGTGGTCTCATCTTTGGGAGCTACAGTGTTGTCACTTGTAATTATTCTGATTGCTCCCACTGTGTTGCCTTCTTCGATTTTTTTGCTAACCTGTGCGCATATTTTCTCGTTTTCAGTGGAATTTTTCTTGGGTCTACCTCTGTGATTCCTGCGATGGTGGGGCAGAGGGACACAATTATCTGTTCTTGGGTAGTTCGCACTGCCTTGATGACTGAAGTGGTTAGCAGTTTGCCTCGTCTTTCAGGAACTGCAAGACAAACATTGCCAAACAGGAGTAGGTTGCGCCATGTTTTAATGGTGCCTCGGGCTTCTAAATTGGTGGAACCTCCATTCACCTGCTTAAGAAGGTCTGTGAATTTCCCTGCTGCATATGGGCGACCTGCTTTAGGAATGTGGGATAGGGTACTGCTAGCAGTGGATTTCAATGCCAGAAGAAGGTTTTCGCAAGTGAGGAGGTTGCTGTCGGAATTGTCATCTGCCTGTGGAGGCTGTGAGCTGCTCTCTGCTGGGGGCCTATGTGATCCTGCACACCCATTGTGTGCACGAATAAGGTCATCTCTGTTGCGTGCTTGAAACTCTCCACACCTGACATGTGCCTCTTCTTTCATTGTTGGCTGCACCATTTCCCTGGCTTTGTGGCTGGCTGGCTGCATCATCTGCCATACCTCAAACTGTGTGGTAAGCCCGGGGCCGTAGGAAAATGGCACATGACACATGACGGCATGTGATTCATGGTGGGTGAGTGGTGGTGATGGGAGGAGAGGGGTCTGCCGTCCATATGGTGGGCGGTGGAGGAGAGGAGTTGTTGGGGATGTGTGATTAGGCTGGCAGGCCTGAGAGTAGGGCAGTCACTGCCTCCACGACACCGTCACTGTAACACCATCACACCACTATGCACAACCCTCAATATGAACGACACACCGCTATACACCACATACTATGCGCATACCGTGTGCATGCTAAGCACATAATTTATTTATTTATTTATTAACACATCACCAAAGCAGGTGACGTGAAAAAGAAGAAACATTTTCATCATCATTCACTGTTTCAGTGTCTTACCAGAGGCGTGCCGCCTACACTACAGTTAAGAAACTGCCTGGTCACAGACCGGGCAGCGGGCGCTGACCCCGGAAACCCCTCAAGGTATATTGCAGGTATCAACACCTCTCCTTCAGAGTGAAGGCACTGTACTTCCACCTCCAGGACTCAAGTCCGGCTTGCCGGTTTTCCTGAATCCCCTTTATAAATGTCACCTTGCTCACTCTCCAACAGCACGTCAAGTCATAAAATCATTTGTCTCCACATGCAATCATCTAACACTCTTGGGTTCAGTGTGTTGTGGGGTTCTTTTCATAGATTTGGTAATATTAACAGACGATGAGCTTGGGTTTTGGTAGCGTTTAATGGGCGTTGGATATATGGGAGCTGAGCCTATGCCTGTGTCCGTCTGTCCTGCACTGAGTCTGGATGGTAACTGACTACTAGGCCGTCCGGCGCTGAGGCATTCAAAAGGCAGGCCTATCATTGGCTAATGCCAGATCACATGGGCAGAGGTTGGAAATCACGTGAACAGCCGTGGTGCGCCGTTAAAAATACTAACCGCACAGCTCGGGCATGCTACGTATGGCGCTCGACATACAACTATACAAACTAAGGGCAACAGGCAACAACTCTCAGCTGATTCTATACAATGTCAAAGTACACAACAGTTAACATTATACTTCACATGGATATTATCGTGACGGAACAATCTACATTACTATATGATGCATCATGATACATAGGAATTAATTAAATGAGCTCATTCTAGAAAATCATGATAAAGAGATAAAAAAATAATTTGTTCGATCGAACTGTCTTCATGTGATCTACGAATTCTGAGGAAATATAATTACAAGAAGATAGTGATTAACAGACAAGGTAGATCTGGTGCACTCAAATCTATACTGTTAATTCTCAGAACTCGGAGAGAACGTGAACACAAAAAAAAATTTGAGTAATACTAAGTAGATATTTTAACACACAGTTAAACGCTTACTACATATTTATCTATACAGGTTATTTACATTTAACCCAACTCTGCTAGGGTGAGATTGATATAGGCTGTATAAATTTTCATCTCTGGGTGGATCAAACTCTGTTACAATAGGTAACTCAACTTCTGATTGAGGAGGATCTACACTGGTATCTACAAATGATACTTGAGGACTTCTCAACACTTATCGTGTACGTAGGGAATAACGACATTCAGGTTGATCTGACTCACCATTAGAGGTAGGGTACAGCAACAGGAGAATTATCAGATTCTGTCTCCTTGTCTGATTATTAGGGGTGACAGGGACTTCGCCATCATCATCGCATACTAACTTCATATGATCTAAATGCGATTCTTTTTAAAATGACCCGTGCTAATTTCTCTAACTTTATACTTGTTGTCATTAATATATTTGACTACTCTATAAGGACCAACGAACTTTTGATCGAGTTTTGTCATTGCTGAAGTTTTGTTAAAGTTAAACAACATGACTCTGGACCCTACTTGAACTTTAGTCGGTTTGGCTTTAGTATTAGTTACTCTAGTAAATTCTGCTGTTGACTTATGAAGTGTTTCACGAATTCTTCTGAAAACACTTTGAGCTTGACTAGTCGAACTGCTACGAAATCATCTGGATTGTAAGTCGGTTTCGGATTGGAATATAACAGCTCATAAGGCAAACGCTTATCGACACCGTACAGTGCATAATGAGGGTATCACCTATTGAAGCGTTAAAGGCAGAATTTATGGCACATTGAACATCAGGAATGACTTCATCCCAGGTTACACTATTGGGATTGATGGTAGCTCTCAAGACGTCAAGGACTTTCTTATCGTTCTTTCTGCTAACCCATTACTGGCAGGATGGTGCGGAACAATGGTTGATTTTGTAATCTTGTATAGTGTACACAAGTTTTCTAGGATCTCATTACAAAATTCACCTCCATTATCTGTTATGAGGGACTTAGGAGTGGTATGTCTGCAGATTATACGTTCCTTGAATGCTTTTGCTACTGTTTCGGCAGTCTTATCTGGGATAGGAACTAACTCACAATATCTGGTGAAATGATCGACCATCACACACAGATGTTTGTTTCCACTGAGGAACATTGGAAGTTGGTCAACAGATCTAGTGCAACTCTTTCCCATGGCTCACTAGTAGTAGGAAAGATCTGGATTGGATTAGGACCGTGACATTACCTTTATGTTTCAAACAGACACTACATTTCTTGACATACTCCAGTAATATCGGTAGACATACGAGGCCAAAAATATTTCAATCTGGCTTGTTTCACAGAACGATCCATACCAGGATGTGCAACATCTGGTACATCGTGAACTAGCTGCAAGGCTACTTTCACTAGTGACTGTGGAATTACTAACTGGTATACTCTTCTACTAGGATTACCCAACTCGGTAGTGCGATACAGTAATTCTTGGTTCATGACAAAGTCACTAATGGGTGCTGGTGGCTTCACAGAGAGAATAAGGTCTTCCTGGAGCAGGAATCGAACCACACCAGACCACAAGGGGTCTGTTCTTTGAGCAGTCTTTACATCCTCAGCACTAAATGGAGGATCGGCAGTTACTACACTGACATGATGCGACAAGGCATCAGCAACTACATTGGATTTGCATAACTGTATAATTGCGTTCAGCCTTAGTAAGGACTCGGCTAGCAAATGCAAATAATCTCTTAAACTGAGTTTTCTTTATTCACTAAGAACTGGGAACACTTTCCTACTGGAGGAATGAACGGCACGGTGGAGTGGAAGGACTCTCCCCGGGTAAAATAGATAGCTCAATAACACAAAGTATGAGCAAAGGAGAACGCTCTCACTATCTCTTACTGCAGGTAATAATTACTCGACACACGACACTTTACTCTGCAAAGGACTTACTGTCAACTGGGATAATATCACTATCTGGAACACAACACAACAGACACTCTAGTAAACACTAGCCACAGAAACGTCTTTCTGCAGGCGGCAAGTGACAACAAGAGATGGCATAACTCATTTCAAACAGTCTTTACTCAACAAGGCGTCCCCTGGAGAGGAACTACCACTTGAACAAGAGCCATCACAGGGATAGTACACTATCCTGTGTGCAATTATGACTGGATTCCAGACAGGAGTGACAGTTTTACTAGTTTCTTGACCGCTCGGCTACGTTAATACGTAATGCACAAAGCTATCAGGACTGAATTTGAACTTCACATTCCGCAGAACTGTTATAACTCTCTGATACAAGCTGTGAGAACAAACACATTGCTCAAGAGCTAGATACTGTCTTTCAGTCGGTAAGGAACTATCAGGATCACGAAGGAAACTATATTGACACTGTAACTGGGTAGGTCTACATTCGGTTAAGGACTATCATGAATTTCAGCAAGGGCATTTGGAACATTAGGGGACTGAATGCCGTCATTAGCTACACTACTGTAAGGTAAGTGAGACATACTTGCAATGAAAATTGCACAAAGACTAATTCAGGTAAAAATGAGAATGGTAAAATATTCACAGTACACAATTAGTTAAAATGGAAATTAAACAAATTCATTGAATTAGATGCAGAAAAGGGGTTAAAACAACTAATGTACACTGCATAAGAAATGACAACTCACTCACTGAATTTTGACTGTAAAATTTAAGGAATTACTTTACAAATTGCAATAAAAGGCAATATGAATACTGTATGGATTAACTGCAAAGTGATCTCTCTCTACTGGAATTTAAAACAAAATTACTAGATGAGAAATGATAAATCAATGCAAAGTGGAAATACAATAAAAAATTGTATTCAACTGGAAAAAATACTAGAAAACAAATTTTCTTAAGAGAAAATGACACTAGAATTTAATATGCATTGCTGGCTGAAGAATTAACTATGATGCTGACAACTAGCATTGAATTATTAGTACTTTTCAGGATAACACTGAGTAAAATGGAATAAATACACAAAACTGTATGCAAAATAACAAGAACAAGTAATCACTACTGGAGAATAATTTAAAGTGTAATCAATGTATGGTATTGCATAAACAATTTACTGCATCAACTAAAAATCAATGTTGCACTGGGCACAAGGAGAATGAACACTTTAACTCTTAGTTCACTTAAAGAAAACTAATGAAAATGAGTATAATGAATATTACTTTACTTTACATATGAATATTAAGAGTGAATTTGTTCAAGGAATTTTGATAAGATCAACACAAAGACAATAATACACAAACTGAAATAAAGGTAAAAAAACTTACAGTTTTGCAGGAGAATACACAACACAACAAGATTCAGTCAGTGAATGTGATAGTTTATGCAATAAGATCTTGCATGTAAAAATATGTATAAAGAGATAGTTCTTGCTGCTTCAGACAAAATATATTCAATAAACAGGTTCTGCAAAATTAAAAAAAATGAGGCACAGGTTGACACAAAAATATAAACTGTCTGTTGAACTAAAACATGTGAGATACTGGCACAAAAATTAATGGGACACACTGAATGGCACACAGGAAAATGAAATATGCAACTAGGAACACTGGGGCATAAACAATAAGGAACTATTCACAGACACTGCATAAAAACACAAGGGAATGCACTGGGAAAAAAAATGAAGGGACAGGGACTTAATAAACACTGCAATAATAACGAATAAATCAAATACTGCACTCAAGGACAAGAAAATTTATACACAAGTACTTACTGCATGTGTACGAGTTTACGCAAGAACAAAGATATAAAATGAGACACGGAATACATGAAAAAACTGTAACAGATTATATAGATGAATTTGCAACTGAAAACACAGGTCTTTAAATGTCACTAAGAAAATTCACTGCTTAAATGTCTCACACACACGAATGTCTATAATAGAATAGAGTCTAATGATGAATGAACGACGAGTGTAGGTGGAGAGAATATATTCCTGGTCGTTGACTGCTGAGTCTTGTAGAAATGCGCTTACCGAAGAACTCACACAGCAAGCTTTTACGTTGGCGCTCTGGGATGAAGGAAGACACTCTCGACTTGCTATGTGAGCCAGAAACAATGCTGCTGGTACCCCAGATAGGGTAGAAAATACCACAAAGTATTGGCTGGTAGTGGAAGTGTGAGCAGGTGGTTGTTTTGTTTACAGCAGCGTGGGTGGTGAGTGGCGCGCGGGATGACGTCACGGCTGCTCGACTCGCTGGGACACCCGCGCTGAGATGACGTCACGGCGTTTGGCCAGTACACTAATTCTCACGGCAGCGGGAATCCTAACCCAGGTGGCTTTTTGACAATAAGCCACAGGAATGGTGAATATCACTCTGACAAGCGTCAACTTGTAGCACAGAGCGATTGGAGACAATACTGCAAGGAACTGGCTTGCTGAAGAAACGACTGGCTTACTTGTATAACTGGCTTTCTGAAAAAGGCTGGCTTAGCTCTCTGGACTGTGAACCTGAATTCTCTTACTTGCACACAGCAGTGAAGAATTGGGTGGATGGCAGGAGACACTGGATGACTGTAGGCTGGCTTAGGCTCTTCCCATAAACTGGCTTACTTGTTGGCTTAATTGCAAAACCCAGATCAACTCTTCGGAGGTTTACTTGCAATTAGAAGCCAGAAGACTGGAGACACTGCTTCAGAAGAGTCTTGGATGACGACAAGGGTGAGGGGAAGGTGAGTCGCTGGCGACGGTTGATATTGACGCCGCGGCGTACTCTCTCACACCGGCTTCTTCTTTCTCTCAATTCCGCTCAAAATACTCAAAATCTACGCCCACGAGCTGTCACCATTTGTGTTGTGGGGTTCTTTTCATAGATTTGGTAATATTAACAGACGATGAGCTTGGGTTTTGGTAGCGTTTAATGAGGCGTTGGATATATGGGAGCTGAGAGCCTATGCCTGTGTCCGTCTGTCCTGCACTGAGTCTGGATGGTAACTGACTACTAGGCCGTCCGGCGCTGAGGCATTCAAAGGCAGGCCTATCATTGGCTAATGCCAGATCACATGGGCAGAGGTTGGAAATCACGTGAACAGCCGTGGTGCAGCCGTTAAAGTACTTCCTAACATCCCTTTGACTCATAGGAGTCTTCAACTTCCACCAGTGACCCCTTGTTTCTGTGTCCCATCTCTGGAACATCTTGTCTCTGTCCACCTTATCTATTCCTCGCAGTATTTTTATATGTCGTTATCATGTCTCACCTAACCCTCCTGTCCTCAGTGTCGTCAGGCCGATTTCCCTTAACCTTTCTTCGTAGAACATCCTCTTTAACAGAACTAACCTTGTCGCAAACCTTTGCACTTTTCTCTAATTTCTTGAAGTGCTTGACCAGGTGTGGGTTCCAAACTGGTGCTGCATACTCCAGTATGGGCCTGACGTATATGGTGTACAGAGTCTTGAATGTTTCCCTTTAGTGAGGTATTGGAACGCTATTCTTAGGTTTGTCCCGATGCCGCAGCATACGTGCGGCTGTGTGTGTGTGTGTGTGTGTGTGTGTGTGTGTGTGTGTGTCGTCTAATAAACTGAATTAGGTCAATTAAGCCGAACTTCATTAAAAATCCTTTTTAGATTCATAAATATATTTTTAATTGAAAATTGTGTAAAAACAGTTTAACCAAACTAACTTGAAACCTCACCTAACCTAACCTAGCAATACGTAATTTATATTAGCTAATTCTACTATTAACCTATTACATTTATTTTCCCACATAAATTCTTGTGGTGGTTGTGTCTAGTTAGTCTGGTAGAGTTTCCAAGGCCTCTCATGTTTCCTTTAATCCACAACATCAACCAATAGCACAGATAATTTTCATTGTCGTTGTGAAGGAATATTACCTTCCTTCAAGAGACCTTCACATCAATGCAGAATTACATCATTCTCCTTTTAATAGAATGCCGTCAAACTAGCATGGAGTGCATTTTTGTTTCTTTTCCTAATAGGTTAGACTCTTGTAAGAGTCTTAGATTCTGTTGTTAATGATGGTCAGTGTTGTCAGTTTCTTCACAACTATCACGTTCAGTGTTACAGTAACACCTGCAACAGATATAGCAGTGTCCTCAGTATATGACTCAGATTTTAATGCTGACTCACAGTCTAAATATGTTACTTTGCTCTTTTTTCTTCAAGAAACCAGCACATTTACCATGCAGTCATTCAGCTGCTTGTCTGGTTCTCGCACACTACTGAGACAGCAATTGACATTGATGTACGTTTCCCATTCAACTAATGTGTCAGTCCACAGATCCGAACACTACTGTTTGTACGAAATCTTGACACGATTTAGGCTTTATCGATGATCACGTGTTTTATGCTCTTCACAAACATAGCAGAAGTTATCTGCACTCTTCAGTCATCCTCATCTGTTCATGATAATCCGAAACAGAGATCTACTATAACAGAGCAAAGGAAATAGAATGTAAATATGGATGTGTGTATGTGACAGAAAACATGCAACACATACCTTGTGTATGTTGAACACTGGGACATTGAGAGCACAACTCATGCGCTCTGACTCCTCCTAACAAGAAGACATGATGTGTAGGATTTATGTTTATTGATGAAAGCGGAGAGATGCAAGGCTTTCCTCAGAGGTGTATACAAGTTTACACAAGTAACACAGAGCCTCAAATGTTACTAATGTCTTACGTGATGAGTTAATTTTAACTTGAGATTAAGTTTCACTGTTGTCCAGTCAAATATATTTTAATTTTGATTATCAATAATTAGGGTGTAAATGGTATGGCGATACAGACAAACTGTGGAAAAAATACATTTGTTTAGTGTTCAGGACATTTATTAAAGGAAACGTTTCGCCACGAGTGGTTTCTTCAGTCCTAACACAGAGTAACCCAAAACACGATAATAAATACTGTAGAGTGCAGGTGACATGAAGCAAAAGTGAGGTGAGGCGGGAGGCACGTCAAAAGTGAGGTGAGGCGGGAGGTACGTCAAAAGTGAGGTGAGGCGGAAGTACGTCAAAAATGAGGTGAGGCGGAAGTACGTCAAAAGTGAGGTGAGGCGGGAAGTACGTCAAAAGTGAGGTGAGGCGGGAAGTACGTCAAAAGTGAGGTGAGGCGAGAAGTACGTCAAAAGTGAGGTGAGGCGGAAGCACGTCAAAAGTGAGGTGAGGCGGGAAGTCGTCAAAATGAGGTGAGGCGGGAAGTACGTCAAAAGTGAGGTGAGGCGGGAAGTACGTCAAAGTGAGGTGAGACGAGAAGTACGTCAAAGTGAGGTGAGGCGGGAAGTACGTCAAAAGTGAGGTGAGGCGGGAAGTACGTCAAAAGTGAGGTGAGGCGAGAAGTACGTCAAAAGTGAGGTGAGGCGGGAAGTACGTCAAAAGTGAGGTGAGGCGGGAAGTACGTCAAAAATGAGGTGAGGCAGAGAAGTACGTCAAAAGTGAGGTGAGGCGAGAAGTACGTCAAAACTGAGGTGAGGCGGGAAGTACGTCAAAAATGAGGTGAGGCGGGAAGTACGTCAAAAGTGAGGTGAGGCGGAAGTACGTCAAAAGTGAGGTGAGGCGAGAAGTACGTCAAAAGTGAGGTGAGGCGGGAAGTACGTCAAAAGTGAAGTGAGGCGGGAGGTACGTCAAAAGTGAGGTGAGGCGGGAGGTACGTCAAAGTGAAGTGAGGCGGGAGGTACGTCAAAAGTGAGGTGAGGGGTAGGTACGTCAAAGTGAGGTGAGGTGGAAGGTACGTCAAAAGTGAGGTGAGGCATGAGGTACGTCAAAAGTGAGGTGAGGCGGGAAGTACGTCAAAGTGAAGTGAGGCGGGAGGTACGTCAAAAGTGAGGTGAGGGGTAGGTACGTCAAAAGTGAGGTGAGGGGGTAGGTACGTCAAAAGTGAGGGAGGTGGAAGGTACGTAAAAGTGAAGGGGTGAGGCGGGAAGTACGTAAAAAGGGGAAGTGAGGCGGGGGAAGTAAAAAGTGAGGGGGGAGGGGGGAGGTACGTAAAATGGGTGAGGGGGAGGTACGTAAAATGGGGGAGGGGGGGAATTTTTGGAAAAGTAAAGTGGGGGCCCCGGAAGTACGTAAAAAGGGGGAGGGGGAGGCGGAGGACGTAAAAAGTGAGGGAGGGGGGAAGACGTAAAAATGAAGGGGAGGGGGAAGTACGTCAAAAGTGAAGTGAGGGGGAAAAACGTCAAAAGTGAAGTGAGGGGGGAAATACGTCAAAAGGAGGTGAGGCGGAAGTCGTCAAAAGTGAAGTGAGGCGGGAATTTAAGTCAAAAGTGAAGTGAGGCGGGAGATACGTCAAATTGCAGAACCATTTTACGCCATAACTAAGACGAACGCTAAAAATATTGTCCAGTAATTAAAATTATTCGTTGTTTATGTAACAAACTGGTTTACAAAATGGGAATAAAGTTTTAATTATTGTCTGTTAATTTTATTTTATAATTGTATCCAGGGTGGACCTTCCCTGGCAAGTGGGCAAAAAGCATACAACTTGTAATTTCCCGGTGACCTTCCCTGGCATGTGGGTCACAAAGCATACAACTTGTATCCAGGGGGTGACCTTCCCCGGCAAGTGGGTCACTACCCAGCATACAACGTGTATCCATTTTTGACCCCTTTCCCCGGATGTGGGCCCACCAGCAAAAACTTTTTATCCACGGGGTGACCTTCCCCGGCAAAGGGGGCATTTCCAGCATACAAGGATCCACGGGGGACCTTCCCGGGAAGGGGGCACTACCAGCATACAATTTTTATCCACGGGTGACCTTCCCGGGGCAATACCAGCATACAATGTTTGCCTAAATTTCCGCTGCTTGATCAAATTTTCTCCCCCTACCAATTTTTTATAAAACAGGACTTTTTTTTTTTAAAACATGATGTGTGTGTGTGTGTGTGGGGGTGTGTGTGTGTGTTTGTGGTGTGTGTGGGGGGCTCCCCTAATTTTGGTTGGGGGCCGGGACCCCAGCCCCTGGCCCCGCCTCTTCACTGATCCTACTGGGGCCCTCTCCCCGCTCCAGGGGATCCCCCTTAAAGTATGTATGGTTTTTGACCCCACTTTTTCCCTTTTTCAGACTTTTTTCCCCCCTGCTTTTTATGACTGAAAAAATGATTCCCCATCCCTTTTTATCATCTGATCTTTCCTTTTAATTGTGCCCTTGTTTCTTTTCCCCCTTCCCAAAAATCCCCCTCTCCTTTTTGGATTCCCCCCGGTTTTTTTATGTCGTTATATGCCCTTCCCCCCCCAAAACCCCCCCGGGGCCCTCAGGCCGTTTCCCCAGAATTTCCTTTTTGACATTCCCCCCTTTTTCCCGGAACTAACCTTTTGAAACCTTTTCACTTTCTCTAATTTTTGACCTTTTACCCGGTGTGGGCCAAACTGGGTGCATTTCCAGTTTTTTTGGCGTGTCTTTTGTGGGTGGCTTCCTGGTGAACCCTCAACGGGGCCCCCTTCCCCCCATCTGGACTATTCAGATAAAAAAAGCTCCCTGGTTAAAAAATTTTAAAATAATTACTGAAGTACGGGGAAAAACATTAAAACCCCAAAAAAGGAAATTCCTTTTTTTTTTTCAGAAAAAAACTCAAAAACAAATGTAATTCCACATCCCCCAAAAATGGAAAAAAATTTTTTCCCGTTTTCAAAAAAATTTTTTTAAAAAAAAATTTCCCTGGTCTTGCAAATTTCCCGGGGTGCAGTTTCCCGTCTAGTATGACAGAGCCCCCTTTAACCCAAAAAATAAAAAGCAGACTAAAAGTTTAAAAAACCTCCCAAAGGGTAAACTATTTAAATTAAAAATTCCCCTACCTGGTGCCAAAACTGAACCCACCTAAATCCCTGATACCAGCCTTTTGACGCCCCCCCCTCTGATTACGTCTACACCCCCATATGGCATAGAAAATAAATCACCAAAAATATATTTTAAAGTC
>WNWK01030576.1:0-23399 GCA_009830355.1 Cherax destructor
AATACATTCTAAGATGCTTGAATTTCACTGATGTCATTTCAGGACAGTGGGTATCATTGTTGTAACAATGAACTATAAGATAAGATAAGATTTTTAACCCCGGAGGGTTAGCCACCCAGGATAACCCAAGAAAGTCAGTGCGTCATCGAGGACTGTCTGTCTTATTTCCATTGGGGTCCTCAATCTTGTCCCCCAGGATGCGACCCACACCAGTCGACTAACACCCAGGTACCTATTTGCTGCTAGGTGAACAGGACAACAGATGTAAGGAAACGCGTCGAAATGTTCCCATCCTGCCGGGAATCGAACCCGGGCCCTCCGTGTGTGAAGCGAGAGCTTAAGCCACCAGGCCACCGGGGCCACTATGATGCTGGAATTTGTGAGATGCCCACTTTGTTGACACAGATAACACAAGACTCTAATGTTATGTTCTCACAAGCACCGCTATGGGTACACTTCTTCAGATAGTTAACTAGATAACAAGAAAGTCCTGCCTTTTCCCATGCACAAACTAGAACAGACTTACTTGATGTGGAGTGAGTCTACCCTAGTAAGAAATCCCCTGAATCTACCAGGTTAAGAACTTCTAATGACTTCTCTCTCTCACCAAGATGCCACGTGCACATGTGGAACGGTTCTTGTAAGCAGTTAATAAAAATTTAGTAATCCTAGCATACACTGTAGCGGTCTGTGTTCATTGGGGTTCCCTAACTAATATTTATGTACACAGATTACTAGCTTCTGGATTAATATTCAAGGGATAGTTACTAAGCAGTCCTGGTCTGTAATTACCTTGTAGTGGGCTCATGGCCTGCCCATAACCCGTAGATAAATTACCATGTGTTCCTCAAAATATTGTTAGCCGGCTTCTTATGGTAGTGAAAACAAGACATAATCTTGCAACGGGAGCCTGACGAAGAAACTGAATATCCACGGTACGTCGGGAAGCCTCTTCTTATTATTCTTTCTGGCGGCCAGGCGGAATATTTTGCAAGCAACGTGGGACACTGAGTTGAGAACTCCTAATGAGTTATCACCATGGGAGCTGATGCCAGAAGAAACCTTGTCTCTAGTGAACCCCCATTTCTCATCGCTTGTTCAAAGACATGCTAGTTACATCAATATGTTTAAGCTCACTACCTGATATAACATAACATTAATGTCTAAAGTTACATTATTAATTCTAATATTACTTACTAAATCATTCTTAAGGCCTAAATAATATTTTAGTCTTTGAGTTAACTCATGTACCTATGGGTGTGTTAATGAGCTCTAAGGGCTTAGTTTTAATATCTTTATTATGCACCATATACACCATATACAGAGGTACATAATTGGTCCGGGGACTGGACTCCAAAGTTTTGATAGCTGAACAAGTTACAGCGGTAATGAACTAGATCTGGTCACAATTATGACCAAGTTTCAAAGATAATGAGCTCCAGGTAGAGCTGGTCACACTCATGACAAGTTACAAAATTCCTGCGACTACGACCCTAAAATATTTACATACGAACCGGTTTCAGTTTCAGTTTAATATCTTTATTATGCACCCCATACCCATCCTGTGGGCGGTAGTCAAAAGATTACATATGTACATAATGGGTTCAAGGACTGGGCCCCAAACTTTGATACGAACCAGACAGTGGGAATTTTTAGTACTAATAAATTTCCACATCTGGTCTCCTTGACCATATTGGTTATAGATGCAGATACCAGTTCTCTTCAAGAGAAGCACTGGTGTGACAGATTCACTGTACACCACACCTGTGTGCAGCACACTTAAAAACTAGACGATGTTTCGATTTGTCTTTGACTTTTACCAAGTCGCGAGTAATACCGGTAAGGTTCTCGAGACGACTCTTTAACGTCTGGACGGACAGAAAATTCTTCTTCTTATTATTATTATACATTCCCCAGTGAGCACTAAATCTTTATGGATCATACAGTGCCTTGGAGTGAGATTTAATCAAATTTGTTCCAATATAAGTATATTTTGTCCAGAGATACATAATATATACATTGTGAGCAGCTATTTTATGACTGAATTTCTACGGCCATCCAAAATACCCAGAACTTCCCTCGAGGAGTTGGCTACTCTACGCGTTCCAGAGTTCATCTAGTTTCAACTTCCAGTTTGTGAGTTCATTGTGAGCTGAGTATAGGAGATGGTTTGTGTTGCAGGCAGAGGACTCGGGCAGCTTGTGTCCTGAACATCGAGTTCGACTGTCGTTCTGGTGCAGCAGCTGCGATGCGGCCGCCTGCGGAGAGTGTCTCTTCGACCACCACCCCAGGAACATTCATTCCGTTTGTCGCATCCAGGAGGTGGTCACACAGGTCAGTGCAGGGGATGTAGATGTAATTGTTAGTGTATACGTATGTGTTGGCGTACATATGTGTGTTGTTGTGCATGTGTATTGCACAGGTACGAATACTGGTGAAGGTGTGAGTGTTAGTGTAGGTGAGTGGAAGGATAATGAGTTAATATTGTAAGCATCGTCTGGGCTGAAATGATAAACAAAACTCTGCAGAAATCATGTGCTGTTCCTATGAATGAGTGGGACAACGTGGGTGGTGAGGGAATGCTAGATCATAATAACGCCTGAATTTTCTAAATAAGCTAGATAATGTTGTGGGTATCCTGATAAACTGATGAGTTGTGTTATTATTTTTTAAATAGTATTACAATAACAATATTTAGAGACAGAAAGTCTCGTTTTGATGTTTGTTTGAGAGGTGAAAGGTTATAAGCTGAAGGCATGAACTGCAAATAAAGGTTGGCAAAAGAGCAGCGGACAGTAGTGGAAGGAAGGGTTGGAGGACTCTTGAGGTCCTTGTGATTGATGAGAAGGCAAAGACTGGGCTTAACTTTGAATATCCACACACACACTCAATGGTACAAGCGATATCACGTGCAGACAATAAACCAGAAGATGGACTTACTAATGAGGACTTCTTTACTACCTTCTGCTGTATTGTCTCCATGTGGGTTCGTTGGTGCCAACATAGAATTTTTTTTTTTTTTTTTTTTTTTTTCAACAAGTCGGCCGTCTCCCACCGAGGCAGGGTGACCCAAAAAGAAAGAAAATCCCCAAAAAGAAAAAACTTTCATCATCATTCAACACTTTCACCACACTCATACATAATCACTGTCTTTGCAGAGGAGCTCAGATACGACAGCTGAGAAAAGTCCCTCCCAGCTGTCACTATCTCAGACCCCTCCTTTAAAGTGCAGGCATTGTACTTCCCATTTCCAGGACTCAAGTCCAACTAAATCAATTAACTGGTTTCCCTGAATCCCTTCACACAATGTTACCCTGCTCACACTCCAACAGATCGTCATGTCCCAAAAACCATTCGTCTCCATTCACTCCTATCTAACACGCTCACACATGCTTGCTGGAAGTCCAAGCCCCTCGCCCACAAAACCTCCTTTACCCCTTCCCTCCAACCTTTTCTAGGACGACCCCTACCCCGCCTTCCTTCCCCTACAGATTTATACGCTCTCCAAGTCATTCTACTTTGCAGCCTTTATCAAAATGGCACTCTCTTAACGCAATAATGATTGTTTGTATGACAGGTGAAGGAACGTGCTGAGCGCCTCTCTATGGCAAGCTGCGAGGAAGTGGTGATTCGTCTAGGGTACTCTGTCACCCGCACACTACGTGACTTGTCAGACATACAGGAGGCAGCTCACCTACTGCAGGAGACAACAAGGATCTATCGGAAGGCTCAGTCAGCTAACACTTTGTCGTCCATCACGTCCGTCTTCGAGTCGGCCAAAACAGTGCGTGATAGGGTGTGGGCTCTGCAAGACGGCAGTGAGGAGAGCAGCTCTGTCAGCATACCTGACCAGGTGGTTTTGAGCTCGAGGCCGGCCGTGCTGGCCCTCAGTGAAGGTGGAGGTCTGGCTCAGGTGAAGGTGGAGAAGAAAGGCATCCATGTATACAGCCTCAGGCCTGCCTCCACTGCTTACAGTGTCGCCATCAAGGTGAGGAAAGGCGCCGACGCTCCTTAACTTATACCGAGTATCTCCTCGAGTCTGCTTTTACTTTGTTAATAGCAGGCAGGGGATTTGTTATTTGCTTTTAGCTCCTGTTTGCTAATAAGCTCAATTTTGTTTGTCAACTAAGAAAACACTGACCTAAGAAGTGTTCACCTTTTAGTTCTCTGACCTGCTAGCTGTCACTTCCAGCGGTTGAATAATCAGTGAACTTTTCCCTACTCGGGTAGCTGACGGTGCTGATGTCGTGTGTGAAGAAGGAGTCGCCGATGGTGTTTCTGGACATCAAGGCAGGAGAGCGTCGTCTTGGCCGTGTTTACATTACGTTGATGGGCAAAATGAAGCGCTCACAGCAATTTCAGGCTCTTTGTCTGGGTACTTTGGGACCCTGCTACCGCGGTACTAGGTAACGATTCTTTTTTGTATCTTAGTGCAATGGAACCTTTCTACCACGGCACTAGGTAACTAACTTATCTCTCACTTTGTATCTAATACCCTGCTACTCAAGCAATAGAACATTCATACAGTTTCAAAACAAATTGGTTGTTCTAGCTACTCTTGGTTTAGCAATGAAGAAGCCACTCGTGGCCAGACATTTTCTTAGTAACTGTCTTGATCAGTACTTACATGTCTCTTACCTAAAAGTTGTCGGTATCGGCACACCAGTTACACCTAACACTTTAATCATAACAGAATCAACCTTAATTTGTCAACATAAAATTCGACCTTATCATGAGAGAAGCTGTCTCTAATCCTGCGGACTACATTTTCCATCATATAATTACTTAATAAGTGCATGTCAGGGGCCAAAATTAACTGTTTTGCTTTTGCTTAATAAGAGAGGATTCAAAAATGTTAGTCATTTGTTATGAATGAATTTTTAAGAGTGTTTCTGTGATGGATGTTCTGTCGCTAATATAAGAAAACAGCATTGCAATACTGTTCAGTTTTGAAAGAATTCATTTCTTGATTCATCTTAGCCAAATAGTATCTTTGAATTTTTTTAAAGAGAAATTTAGTTTAAGCTCAACAGTGGCTACAGGAGGTCAGGTCACTAAACCATGAAGAGACTCCTCGGTGGCTGAACGAGGTCAGGTCACTAAACCGTGAAGAGACTCATCGGATTTATATTTTTATTTTTTATTTTATATATATATATAGTCAAATAATTCATGCTTTTCAAATTTGATTTTGCTTATTTACAATATTAGTATATAAAAGTTACTCGCAATTTGAAAAATAAAGCCTGGACTCCTTTTTGATCTGGCCCGGACTATTATATGACAGTTGTCACTTCACTTTGTTGGTTTCTTGTTAACTATTACTATTTGCTTTAAATTTCTAATTAAAATAATTTCTACGATCAGTTTTGTGTGTACAAATTAAAACTATTCCTCAACTCTTTTGTAACATCTCTTTGTTTGGGCAGAAACATAAGTGGGAGTGGTTGGGTGACCTACCTAGTACAGGCGAGAGGTGTTCTCCAGTACTCTTCTCTCCCTATAATGTTGTACTCATCTCTCTGGCAGGTTCGATGGTATGAGTGAGAAGGGGCAACCAGGGGAGTACTTGAGGGGCGGCGACTACCAGGGTAAAGGAGGCCTCGGTGGTGAAGCTCTTATGGATAATCTCGAGTGGGGCAGAGAGTAAGTCTGTGTTTGTGAAGAGTTGAGTCACATCTCTTGACCCGGCTTCTTAACTGGCCTCATTGATTCCTGGCCTCTTGGCCTCTGTCATATCTACTTATGAAATAGTGTATAGTATGCCTTTACCACCTGTTCATCCCACTTCCCTACCACTCTGACTGAAGGTTTTCTTCACACGTCTGTGGCTTATTTGCTTCCATTTCTGCACCCTTGTCTCTAGTCCTCACATTTAAAAAGCATGTATATATATCAAGTTTATCAAATATTACTTTGTTTATATGTCATAATCATGTCTCTCTCGGGTCTTCTTACTTCCACGTTTTTTAATTCATTTTCTTTTATCTCCACTCAAGGTGCACCTCCGCTCTGTAGAACCTACCTCCGCTCTGTAGAACCTACCTCCGCTCTGTAGAACCTACGTCCGCTCTGTAGAACCTACCTCCGCTCTGTAGAACCTACCTCCGCTCTGTAGAACCTACCTCCGCTCTGTAGAACCTACCTCCGCTCTGTAGAACCTACCTCCGCTGTGTAGAACCTACGTCCGCTCTGTAGAACCTACCTCCGCTCTGTAGAACCTGTCTCGTGCAAACTTCCAGACTTTTTTAAACTTCTTAATGTATTAATCAGTTAGGGCTATCATAGACATCGTTGGTGAAGGACAATTTATCATTTAATTAACCTATGTCGTGTATAATGTCCTAAAGAATTTTTTATTAAGGTCCCTGAAATGTATCCAGATATTGTCCAGCTTGGCCTATGCTGCCAGAGCTATGAGGCTGATGTGAACCTCCAACAATATGATCGATGTGATTCTTCCTGATCTTTTTCATTTGCTGATGTTTGTAAGTTCTGTCTTCTACTGAGTGGTCATAGACCGGGTCACAACTAGCAGACGGAGGAGAGAACCTCTACCACTCCTTGCACTGAGATCCACACACATGTTTCTAGCTTTATAAATACTATTTTATCCTCTCATAATATACTCCATTTCTGGTCTTCACTCTCCTTTTCGTTCTGCATTACTTTGAACTTGACTAATCTAACAATATCTCTTGGATTACACTGTGCCTCTCCTTTTGTACACTTTCTTATTCTTATCACAAGTTTTACATTATCAGTAAATAGAGACACATATGATGAATTTCTCAGTGGCAGATCATTGACGCAGAACACAATTCATTGATATAAATTGTAAGGAGCATCAGGGCAAGTTTTGATCCTTGTGGGAACCCCCTGCTCACATTTTCCCAAGTAGACTTTTTTATTATCTCCACATGACCTTAACACCTTATGACATTAACAGCCCATTACTGATGCAGGTGGAGCCAACCCAAGGCTGCTGGCCAGGTGTGTGGAGTAGGAGGTGAGGAACAACGGAAGTTCGGCTCACTCTTCGCTGTGTGCCTCCGTGACAACCCCGACGACGTCTTCAAATGTCCCTTCGGCAGTGTGACGGAGGGGCTGGAAGTGCTGCAGGTCGCCTGCAGACATGAACCTTTCAACGTCGTCCATATTGGTGACTGTGGCCTTCTCATACCCCTCTCATAGAAGATGAACTGTGTTGACGAGTGCATCTGTGGCTGCAGGGGTCGAGCCACAGCTCCTGGCCCCGCCTCTTTGCTGTGTGTGGAGGGTAGTGTGTGGGAGAGGGGAGAGTGAATGTGGGGGAGTGGGGTATGACTCAGAAATGTGTGTAGAAGTGTAGTGTGCACTTATGACTGTATAGTGGACTTATGACTGTATTATGCACTTATAATTGTATTGTGGACTTATGACTAACGTCCACCGATGACTGTAGCGTCCACTTATAAATGTAGTGTGCACAAACTGATGTAGTTGTTGTAACCTGACTCTAAGAACATAAAAATGTTGAAAATTATGAGTATAATTTAAGAGTGTTATGGCTGTGAGAATCACTGAGACATCTGGCTTGTGGTGACAATATCACTCTCACTCTTGCTTCTAACACTGACCACATGTCACATTCACATAGACCACATGACAGTTACATAGACCAAATGAGAGTTATATAGACCAAATGAGTGCCACATAGGCCATATGAGAGTCACACTAAATAGACCATATGAAGGTCACAAACTACACGAGAGCCACATAGACCACAAGAGTTTCACATAGACCACATGAGTGCCACATAGACCACATGAGTTCCACATAGACCACAAGAGTTCCACATAGACCACATGAGTGCTACATAGACCACATGAGTTCCACATCGAACACATGAATTCCACTTAGACCACATGAGTTCCACAGACCACGCGAGTGCCACATAGACATCATGAGTTCCACATAGACCACGCGAGTGCCACATAGACAACATGAGTTCCACATAGACCACACGAGTGCCACATAGACATCATGAGTTCCACATAGACCAAACGAGTGCCACATAGACAACATGAGTGCCACATAGACAACATGAGCTCCACATAGACAACATAAAAACCATAGTATATTTTACTCTGTGTAAGTTGCTTTTTAATAAGCTTATTCTCGTTACCATTTTTTAGTTGATTTGTGAACTGAAACAAAATAGAGAGAGAGAAGAGAGAGAGAGAGAGAGAGAGAGAGAGAGAGAGAGAGAGAGAGAGAGAGAGAGAGAGAGAGAGAGAGAGAGAGAGAGAGGACAACTAACTCACAAATTAGAAATGAGGAATTAGACTACATTTAGATCTGACCTAGATCAATATTCCTCGTTACTTGTGAACGAAACACTTGTAAACCAGTTGGGTAGCTCTGTTATGGAAACGTTTCGCCCTACACTGTAGGCTTCTTCAGTGGAATACAGAGGTGACTGATCACATCATGTTTACCACACCACTGTCACTCCTGTCTCCTCTATATTTGACTGAAGAAGTCGACTGTGTAGGCGAAACGTTTCAACAATAAAGACACCCAGCTGTTGCATACATGTCTTACTCCTGTAGTAGTATGGTTCCTGAATTATTGTAACCACTCATGAAATCGTGACAACACGATAGCAAAGAAACCAGGGAACGGGCAGGGGTCGAACCCACGGTGAGCACTCACTCGCCATGGGTTTCAAACCCCACTCGTTCCCTGGTTTGTTTCACTGTAACTGTAGGTTATATTAGTTAAGAGAGAAGTGAGATAGCAGGATGTGGCCTTGAGAGCGAACGTCAGCTAGACACATCTTCCAGGGTCATTGTTAACCCAGCATGTACACTCTGGGTCACTCCGTTATTATGAAGACAGTATTGTGTCACTCCGTTATTATGAAGACAGTATTGTGTCACTCCGTTATTATGAAGACAGTATTGTGTCACTCCGTTATTATGAAGACAGTATTGTGTCACTCCGTTATTATGAAGACAGTATTGTGTCACTCCGTTATTATGAAGACAGTATTGTGTCACTCCGTTATTATGAAGACAGTATTGTGTCACTCCGTTATTATGAAGACAGTATTGTGTCACTCCGTTATTATGAAGACAGTATTGTGTCACTCCATTATTATGAAGACAGTATTGTGTCACTCCGTTATTATGAAGACAGTATTGTGTCACTCCGTTATTATGAAGACAGTATTGTGTCACTCCGTTATTATGAAGACAGTATTGTGTCATTCCGTTATTATGAAGACAGTACTGTGTCACTGCTGTTATTATGAAGACAGTACTGTGTCACTGCTGTTATTATAAAGACAGTATTGTGTCACTGCTGTTATTATGAAGACAGTACTGTGTCACTGCTGTTATTATGAAGACAGTATTGTGTCACTCCGTTATTATGAAGACAGTATTGTGTCACTGCTGTTATTATAAAGACAGTACTGTGTCACTGCTGTTATTATGAAGACAGTATTGTGTCACTCCGTTATTATGAAGACAGTACTGTGTCACTGCTGTTATTATGAAGACAGTACTGTGTCACTGCTGTTATTATGAAGACAGTATTGTGTCACTGCTGTTATTATGAAGACAGTACTGTGTCACTGCTGTTATTATGAAGACAGTACTGTGTCACTGCTGTTATTATGAAGACAGTATTGTGTCACTGCTGTTATGCAGACAGTATTGAAGAATGAAGATCACAATAACTTAGCTAGAACAATTCACAGAATTACCACCAGACTTTCGAAAAGGCGATCCAGGAGGGACTGAAACCCCCGTCTTAACTTTCTTTTCGTAAGTGTGAGTATTTTGTGACTATTGAAGTGTAATCTGCAGTATATGTGTGTTAAATGGTTATGCAAATATCTGTGTCCCACCAAATTTAACAACAGCTAAAATAAAATCAGATTTATTGAAAAATCTTTTTGTCCCAGTAATTTTTATAGTATATTTAAATATAGGGAGAAACTATTTAAGCTGGGAAGAAAGAGCATGAGTGGGAGGTGGGAGAAACCTATACATTAAGAACAAAAGAAAAGAAAACTGGAATGTATTAGCAAGGGATATTTAGCAGGCTAATTCAGTACATTTATTCAAAAGAATATATGAGAGATTCCCCCCAAAAAGCAGGGGGCAAACGACACTGGTTAATCGACGTGCAAAGGTGGGACCCAAGAGCTAGAATTCACTCCTTGCAGACACTTAAGGGAACATACACCCACCCCTCCTCCCACTGTACAAACACTCCCCACATCAGCATAAATACATGAGCAGGTGGGAGGGGTGACAGAAGAGAGGTCAAGGTGGTGGTCCTCGTATCCTTGTGCTGAATACACCAGCCTCTCACGCCCACCCACATAAATTACACTATATCACGCCCATGCCGCTCACAATTCCCAATACATTCACTCACACACACATACACACCCATAACTTCATTTATAATCAACCACTACATTATGCCACACTCTCTGTACCTCATCCACCATAATCTACTACACTTCACCACAGTATACTACTGTGTTTCCACCACAGTATACTACTGTGTTTCCACCACAGTATACTACTGTTTCCACCACAATACTACAACACTATCGTAAAGTAATGTATTACTAATAGTAAACACACTAACTACTTAACACACTAACTGCTTAAGACATTGTCCTTAGTAACATGCCAGCTGCAAACAGACGAAGGTTAGCTATACTGTACAAACAGCTAATACAGTTTTCAACCTTCAGAACAATTATTGACTTGACTCACGAAATCCTATTAATCCGACTGCAATAGGAAGGAAGAAGGCAGATGAGGAGGGGAAAAGGAGAGGAGGAGGGGAAGTTGACAGAGGAGGAGGAGAAGAAGTCAGGATGAGGGAAAGAAGACAGGAAGAGGGGGCAAAGAAAGAGAAGAGGAAAGAGAATGACTGGTAAGAGAAAGAGAAAGCATAAAAGGAGGAGGAATGTAAGTATAAGAGCCTCACAACAAACTGCGGCCATCAAATGTGACGTCAATCATAAAAAGAAAGAGGTGAAGCGTCTCGTCTTGTATGTAACACTGACCCACATATGTAGGTGTTTGTGTGGGTGGCGTCTGATTACAAGGGAGCAGCGGCCCCCTCCCCCACACCTGCCTCTACCACCAGTTGTAACATAGGCACTCGTCTCAAGGCTAAATTGACTTGACGTGGAACCTAACCTCAAACAAGAGGGAGAGACGGAGACCCCTTCACCCACACAAGACATTAGTGTAGTCTTGGCACGGTATTGTGTTAACGCACCAGCCACTGAGAGACAAGGTTATCTGCCTCAAGTTAGTGAGGTAAGTGAGCTGCTGCCTCTTGATATATCATAGTGTAACGGCACTAAGGAAAGATGATACTTCGCACAGGGAAACAAGATGGTTTGCTTCACATTCTGGGCCAAATCTGACTGAAGAAGAAAAAATAAGACTTTTCTTATTATTAACTCTGGTGGGCTATTTACCTAGGCTAATCTAAGAAAAGTATTCAGTGTAATCTTTTATTTTTTTTAATCAGAGTCCTTAACTCTTCAAGATGCGACCCCAAAACAATTTTCCACTTCCATCTGTTGCAAGAACATACGAAATTTTGTCAAGTACATTCCTAACCGTTTCCTATACTACGTTTCTAGGTGATCCTCAACGACATTTCGAGTAGATAAACCTAAAGAGTACTACATATATTTCTTGTGTTAGTCTAAAGTGGATTGCTGATCTTTTCTCTATGTCCAATGAACAAGTATAATGGCAGGTAAATCTTGCAAACTTCTACGTTCATTCAGTATGCAGTTATTCTTACTTTCCCATGTGTTTTTCAATAGTTCTTATTCCTGTATCATTTCCCATTAAACTTAGAGGCGTGGTTTGAGATCGGGTCGTGTGGACGATAATCCCAAAAAGTATTGAAAAAAGATATAATTATAAGACAGAACTTTGAAAGATCAATGTAACAACCCAGACATGAAGGCAGGATGTAACCTTCACCCTGAGTCACTATCAGGATGTAACCTTCACCCTGAGTCACTATCACGATGTAACCTTCACCCTGAGTCACTATCAGGATGTAACCTTCACCCTGAGTCACTATCAGGATGTAACCTTCACCCTGAGTCACTATCACGATGTAACCTTCACCCTGAGTCACTATCAGGATGTAACCTTCACCCTGAGTCACTATCAGGATGTAACCTTCACCCTAGTCACTATCAGATGTAACCTTCACCCTGAGTCAGTACCAGGATGTAACCTTCACCTTAGTCACTGTACCAGGATTAACCTTCACCTAGTCACTACAGGATTAACCTTCACTCCTGAGTCAGTGTACCAGGATATAACCTTCACTCTGAGTGACTGTACAGGATATAACCTTCACTCTGAGTGACTGTACCAGGATATAACCTTCACTCTGAGTGACTGTACAAGGATATAACCTTCACTCTGAGTGACTGTATCAGGATATAACCTTCACTCTGAGTGACTGTACCAGGATATAACCTTCACTCTGAGTGACTGTACCAGGATATAACTTCACTCTGAGTACTGTACAAGGATATAACCTTCACTCTGAGTGACTGTATCAGGATATAACCTTCACTCTGAGTACTGTACAGGATATAACCCTTCACTCTGAGTCACTGTACAGGATATAACCTTCACTCTGAGTGACTGTATCAGGATATAACCTTCACTCTGAGTCACTGTACAAGGATATACCTTCACTCTGAGTGACTGTATCAGGTACTATAACCTTCACTCTGAGTGACTGTACCAGGATATAACCTTCACTCTGAGTGACTGTATCAGGATATAACCTTCACTCTGAGTACTGTACCAGATATAACCTTCACTCTGAGTGACTGTATCAGGATATAACCTTCACTCTGAGTGACTGTACCAGGATATAACCTTCACTCTGAGTGACTGTATCAGGATATAACCTTCACTCTGAGTGACTGTACCAGGATATAACCTTCACTCTGAGTGACTGTATCAGGATATAACCTTCACTCTGAGTGACTGTATCAGGATATAACCTTCACTCTGAGTGACTGTACCAGGATATAACCTTCACTCTGAGTGACTGTACCAGGATATAACCTTCACTCTGAGTGACTGTACCAGGATATAACCTTCACTCTGAGTGACTGTATCAGGATATAACCTTCACTCTGAGTGACTGTACCAGGATATAACCTTCACTCTGAGTGACTGTATCAGGATATAACCTTCACTCTGAGTGACTGTATCAGGATTAACCTTCACTCTGAGTGACTGCACCAGGATATAACCTTCACTCTGAGTGACTGTACAGGATATAACCTTCACTCTGAGTGACTGTATCAGGATATAACCTTCACTCTGAGTACTGTACCAGGAATAACCTTCACTCTGAGTGACTATATCAGGATATAACCTTCACTCTGAGTGACTGTACAAGGAAATAACCTTCACTCTGAGTGACTGTACAGGATATAACCTTCCTCTGAGTGACTGTAAGGATATAACCTTCACTCTGAGTGACTGTATCAGGATATAACCTTCACTCTGGTGACTGTACAGGATATAACCTTCACTCTGAGTCACTGTACCAGGATATAACCTTCACTCTGAGTGACTGTTTCAGGATATAACCTTTACTCTGAGTCACTGTACCAGGATACACCCTTCACTCTGAGTGACTGTATCAGGATATAACCTTCACTCTGAGTGACTGTACTAGGATATAACCTTCACTCTGAGTCACTGTACCAGGATATAACCTTCATTCTGAGTGACTGTATCAGGATATAACCTTCCTCTGAGTACTGTATCAGGATATAACCTTCACTCTGGTGACTGTACCAGGATATAACCTTCACTCTGAGTCACTGTACCAGGATATAACCTTCCTCTGAGTGACTGTAAACAGGATATAACCTTCACTCTGAGTCACTGTACCAGGATATAACCTTCACTCTGAGTGACTGTACCAGGATATAACCTTCACCCTGAGTGACTGTACCAGGATATAACCTTCCTCTGAGTGACTGTATCAGGATATAACCTTCACTCTGAGTCACTGTACCAGGATATAACCTTCACTCTGGGGTGACTGTACCAGGATATAACCTTCACTCCCGAGTGACTGTCCAGGATATAACCTTCCTCTGAGTGACTGTACCAGGATATAACCTTCACTCTGAGTGACTGATCAGGATATAACCTTCCTCTGGTGACTGTACCAGGATATAACCTTCCTCTGAGTGACTGTATCAGGATATAACCTTCACTCTGGATGACTGTATCAGGAATTAACCTTCCTCTGAGTGACTGTACCAGGATATAACCTTCCTCTGAGTGACTGTACCAGGATATAACCTTCACTCTGAGTCACTGTACCAGGATATAACCTTCACTCTGAGTGACTGTATCATGATTAACCTTCCTCTGAGACACTGTACCAGGATATAACCTTCACTCTGAGTGACTGTACCAGGATATAACCTTCACTCTGAGTGGCTGTACCAGGATATAACCTTCACTCTGAGTGACTGTACCAGGATATAACCTTCACTCTGAGTGACTGTACCGGGGTTAAACCTTCACTCTGAGTAACTGCCCCAGGATATAACCTTCACTCTGAGTGACTGTACCAGGATATAACCTTCCCTGGGGGCTGTACCAGGATATAACCTTCCTCTGAGTGACTGTCCAGGATATAACCTTCACTCTGGTGTGTACCAGGATATAAACCTTCACTCTGAGTGACTGTATCAGGATATAACCTTCACTCTGGTGACTGTACCAGGATATAACCTTCACTTGGGGGCTGTACCAGGATATAACCCCTCTGAGTGACTGCCCCGGATAAACCTTCCTCTGAGTCACTGTACCGGGATATAACCTTCTTTTGGTTTGACTGTATCGGGAAAAACCCTTCCTCATTTTGTACCAGGATTCCTTTCCCCCTGGTGACTGTATCAGGATATAACCTTCACTCTATTGACTGTCCAAAAGGATATAACCTTCACTTGAGTGACTATCAGGATATAACCTTCACCCTGAGTGACTGTACCCAGGATATAACCTTCACTCTGGTGACTGTACCAGGATATAACCCCCCTGGTGACTGTATCAGGATAAACCCCCTTTCACTCTGAGTGATTGTACCAGGATAAACCCCCTTACTCTGAGTGACTGTATCAGGATATAACCTTCCCCCCTGGTGACTGTACCAGGATAAACCCTTTTCCTCTGAGTGAGGGGGCCAGGATATAACCTTCACCCTGAGGACTGTAAAGGATTCTTCACCCTGAGTAGGTCAGGATAAACCCCTTCCCTTTTGAGTGGGTCAGGATATAACCTTCACCCTGAATGAGGGGTCAGGATATAACCTTCAGGGGCTGGGAAAAGGAAAACCTTCCCCTGGTGACTAAAACCAGGATATAACCTTCCCCTGAGGGGGGGGATATAACCTTCACCCTGGGGGGGCCAGGATATAACCTTCACCCTGGTTTTTGGGTGGATAAAACCCTTTCCCCCCCGGGAGTGGGTCAGAATAAAACCCTTTCCCCCCGGAGTGACGGGTTTTAAGATATAACCTTCACCACATAGCACTATGAGGGGCCCCAGGATATAACCTTCACCCACATAGCACTATGACATATTATCAAAAAAAGAAACCCCCCCAAAAAGGGGTACAAACGGGATCGCTGCAGACTTTGCCTGATTCCTTTTACTGATTTTGGATTAGGGAAAAGATCCTTGGGAGTGCATCATGTCTATGTGAAGAAGAACTTGTAAGAGTTTTTAAAAAACATAGTAAAATTAATGTTTGTTGAGAGCAGACTGTCTAAAAAAAGAAAGACGTGGGTGCCCGGGGAATTCTCGTATAGTGCACTGTTATTTTTTATTCCACGTTCATCACACATCCATTGGCATGCCCCTCGACCAGCCAACTGGCAATTGTTTTATTAATTGTCCAGTTCAACCCACCAGTCAAGTGAGAGCCGGCTTCCCCCCCAAGATGACCCCCGGGCCCCCCTTTTTTAAAAAGGAGGCGTTTTCCCACTCTGGTCGTTCCCCTCTTCTTGCTTTGGGGGGTCTCTCTGCTGTCTTATCATTATACTGTCAACAATCTCTTAACTGTGTAAATACTGTTCATACTGGTGAAGGAATATAAGAAAAAACTTGGGGTTGCCTCGTTGCTTGCGAATGGGGTTTCTTTGGGGTTCGGCCAGGTGCAACAAGCCTTGAATTTTTTGCCTGTGTTGTAATACCCTACATACCCAAAAAATTTACCATTGTTTAATAATCTCCTGATACTTTTTCCCCACACACACACACACACACACACACACACACACACACACACACCCACACAAACACACACGCCCCACCATGCAAAACACACGCCTCCACACTGTAGCTTTGAAAGATCCGCCAGCGTCTCCATACTCTGATACATTCCCTATCACCATTCTCTGAAAATCCCTCTTCCTTATAAATGTATAATTATGTAAATAAACATATACCCCCCTATGACCCTTGTGGGTTTTTTCGCTTGTTTTTAAAATTTAATAAAATAATAATCAACATACTATACCCCCTTTTGTCTGGGGCGGATATGTATACTCAAGCAAGTCTGAATGATAGTTGTATATAAACCCCAATCTGAATGATAGTTGTATACTCAAGCAAGTCTGAATGATAGTTGTTACTCAAGCAAGTCTGAATGATAGTTGGTATCAAACAAGACTGAATGATAGTTGATACTCAAGCAAGACTGAATGATAGTTGTATACTCAAGCAAAAATCTGAATGATAGTTGTATACTCAAGCAAGTCTGAATGATAGTTGTATACTCAAGCAAGTCTGAATGATATTGTATACTCAAGCAAGACTGAATGATAGTTGAAAAATCAAGCAAGAATTTTTGATAGTTGTATACTCAAGCAAGTCTGAATGATAGTTATATACTCAAGCAAGACTGAATGATAGTTGTATACTCAAGCAAGTCTGAATGATAGTTGTATACTCAAGCAAGCCCAATGATAGTTGTATACCAAGCAAGACTGAATGATAGTTGTATACCAAGCAAGTCTGAATGATAGTTTATACTCAAGCAAGACTGAATGATAGTTTTTACCAAGCAAGTCTGAATGATAGTTGTATCCCGCCGGGCTGAATGAAAATTTTATACTCAAGCAAGCTGAATAAAAGTTGATACCCCCAAAAAAAAACTGAATGATAGTTGTATATCAAGACTGAAAAAAAAAGTTTATACCAAGCAAGCTGAATGATAGTTGTATACTCCAAGTCTGAATGATAGTTGTATACTCAACAAGTCTGAATGATAGTTGATACCGCCCAAATCTGAATGATAGTTTTCTCGCCCAAATCTGAATGATAGTTGTATACCCCCCAAATCTGAATATTTTTTTTTAACTCAAGCAAGCTGAATGATAGTTGTATACTCAAGCAAGTCCCCCAAAGATAGTTGTATACTCAAGCAAGACTGAAGGGTAGGGTTTTATACTCCAAGACTGAATGATAGTTTTATACTAACAAGCTGAATGATAGTTGTATACTCAAGCAAAAACTGAATGATAGTTGTATACTCAAACAAGCTGAATGGTAGTTTTATACTCAAGCAAGACTGAATGGTAGTTGTATACTCCCAAACAAACTGAATGATAGTTGTATACCGCAAAATCTGAATGATAGTTTATACCCCAAGCAAGACTGAATGATAGTTGATACTCAAGCAAGTCTGAATGATAGTTGTATACCGCAAAAACTGAATGATAGTTGTATACCCCAAGCAAAACTGAATGATAGTTGATACTCAACAAGTCTGAATGATAGTTGTATACTCAAGCAAGCTGAATGATATTGGATACTCCCAAAACTGAATGATAGTTGATACCAACAAGTCTGAATGATAGTTGTATACTCAAAAAGTCTGAATGATATTGGATACTCCAAGACTGAATGATAGTTGATACCAAGCAAGCTGAATGATAGTTGATACCAAAAAGCTGAATGATAGTTGTATACTCAAGCAAGCTGAATGATAGGTATACCAAGCAAAACTGAATGATATTGATACCAACAAGCTGAATGATAGTTGTATACTCAAGCAAGCCCGAATGATAGGATACCAAGCAGTCTGAATGATATTGTATACCCCAATTTTGAAGAATTTTAATGAAACATAAAACTCTCAAATCAATAAAGGTTTTATATACAGTAAGAGATAAATTAACAATGGGAGTAGAGCAGAGCAGAGAGTTGTTGGGAAAAACAAGCAGCAGCAGCAGCAGCGTTGTTGGGAAAACAGCAGCAGGCCCGCAGTTTTTGTTTTCCCAAAAAGCAGCAGCAGCAAAGGGCCCCGGGACCCCCAAACAGCAGCAGCGTTGTTGCCAAATCAAGTGTTACAGCAGCAGCTGTTGCTGCTGTTGCCAACTGTTGAGCTGCTGTTGTTGCCAAACAGCAGCAGCAGCAAAGAAAGAGCAGCAGCCAAGGTTGCCAAACGAAGTTAAGCTGCTGTTGCCAAACAGCAGCAGCTGTTGCTTGCCAAACAGCAGCAGCAGCAGCAGCAGCGTTGCTGTTGCCAAACAGCAGTTGCTGTTGTTGCCAAACAGCAGCAGTACAGCAGCAGCAGCAGCAGCCAAGGTGCCACAACAGCAGCATCGTTACAGCAAATCACAAAACGTTACCAGCAGCAAAGGTTAGCAGCAAACAGCAGCAGCAGCAGCATGTTGTTGCCAAACAGCAGTGAGCAGCAGCAGCTGTTGTTGCTGAACAGCAGCAGCAGCAAGGTTAAGCAGCAGCAGCAGCAGCAGCAGCCACAAACAGCAGAGAGCAGCAGAGCAGCAGCAGCAGCACATGCTGTTGCCAAACAGCAGCAGCAGAAAGCAGCAGCAGCAGCAGCAGCAGCAGCTAAGCAGAGCTGCTGAACAGCAGCAGCAGCAGCTGGCAGCACAAACAGCAGCAGCAGCACTGCTGCTGTTGCCAAACAGCAGCAGCAGCAGCATGTTGTTGTTGCCAACCAGCAGTACTGCAGCAGTTGTTGCTGCTGCAAACACAGCAGCAGCAGCAGCAGCCTTATTGCTTGCAATCATATAATAGCAGCCAAGCATACAAACAGCAGGGTTGTTGTTGCCAACAGAAGTTAGCGAGTTGTTGCTGTTGCCAAACAGCAGCAGCAGCAGCTAAGTGTTAAGCCAAACGGGTAGCAGCAGCAGCAGCTGTTGTTGCCAAACAGCAGCAGCAGCAGCAGCATGTTGCCAAATCGCGCAGCAGCTGTTGGTGCCAACAACCAGTAGCAGCAGCAGCAGCAGCTGCCAAACAGCAGCAGCAGCAGCAGCAGCACAGTTGTTGCTGTTGCCAAATCGAGCAGCAGCAGCAGCAGCAGCAAACAGCAGCAGCAGCACTGTTGCTGTTACAACAGCAGCAGCAGAAGCAGCAGCTGCTGGGTTGCCAAACAGCAAAGCAGCTGCAGCAGGCTATGTTGCCAACAGCAGCAGCAAAGCAGCAGTTGCTGTTGCAACCAGCAGCAGCAGAGTGCTGCTGTTGCCAAAATCACAGCAGTTATGTTGCCAAACAGCAGGGCAGAGCAGAGCTACATTGCCAAACAGCAGCAGCAGCAGCAGCAGCTGCCAAACAGCAGCAGCAGCAGCTGGTTGCTACAGCTGGGCAACAGCAGCGGCAGCGTTAAGCGTTGTTGCCAAACAGCAGCAGCAGCAGTACACAGCCAAGCCAAACAGCAGCAGCAGCTAAGTAGCAGAAGAGTTGAGCAGCAAAGAAACAGCAACAGCAGCAGCAGCAGCAGCAGCAGCAGCAGCAGCGGTTACAGCTGTCAAACACAAAGAAAGCAGCAGCAGCAGCAAAGAAAGTGTTGTTGCTGTTGCCAAACAGCAGCAGCAGCAGCAGCAGCCAAACAGCAGCAGCAGCACAGCTGCTGTTGCCAAACAGCAGCAGCAGCAGAGCAGCTGTTGTTAAGCCAAACAGCAGCAGCTCACAGTAGCAGCTAGAGCAGCTACAAACAGTAGCAGCAGAGCAGTTGTTGTTGTTGCCAAAATCATAGCAATTGCAGCAGCAGCCACAAAACCGCGAAAGGTTAGCAGTTGCTGAAAACAGCAGCAGCAGTGTTGGCAGTTGCTGAACAGCAGCAGCAGTGAAAGGTTATTGCCAAACAAGGTAAGAATGAGCAGCTGTTGCTGTTGCCAAACGGCAGCAGCAGCAGCAGCCAGCAGTTGCCAACAGCAGTGTTATAGTTGCAACAGCAGCAGCAGCAGCAGCAGTTGCCAAACAGCAGCAGCAGCAGCAGCAGCAGCAGCAAGGTTGCTGTTGCCAAACGCAGCAGCAGCGTTACAGCACCATAGCAGCAGCATCAGCTGTTGCCAAACAGCAGCAGCAGAGCAGCAGCACCCTGTTGCCAAACAGCGGGAGTCAGTGAGCGTAAGCTGTTGGCCAAACAGCAGCAGCAGCAGCAGCCAAGGTCTGCGCACCAGCGGGGCAGCAGCAGCTTTGTTGCCAAACAGCAGCGTTGGCTGCCAAACAGCAGCAGTGCGGGTGCCAAACAGCAGCAGCAGCAGCCGGCTGCCAAACAGCAGCAGCGGGAAAGAGCAGCAGCAGAAAACACAGCAGCAGCAGCAGCAGCAGTTTTAAAACGAGCAGGTTGCTTTCAAAGAGCAGAGCAGTGTTGTTTCCCAAACAGCAGGGGCTAGCTCAGGCTGTTGCTGCCAAACAGCAGCAGCAGGTTGCCAAACAGCAGCAGGCTGTTGCCAAACAGCAGCAGCAGCAGCCACAAACAGCAGCAGCAGCAGCTAACAACAGCAGCAGCAGCAGCGTGCTGTTCCAAACAAAGCAGCAGCAGGGTTGCGTTGCCAACCGGGTCCCGTTGTGCGCACCAGAAAACAGCAGCAGCCACAAACAGCACAGAAACAGCGCGTTGCCAAACAGTGAGCACAGCAGGCCAACATGCAGCAGCTGTTGTTAAGCAAACAGAGTTTGTTGCAACAGCAAGAGCAGTGAGCAGCAAATGTTGTTGACAAACAGCAGCAGCAAGGGCGGGGGTTAAACAGCAGACAGAGCTACAAACAGCAGCAGCAAGCAGCTAAGCAAAGGCAGCAGCAAAAAGCAAGCAACAGCAGCAGCAGCAGCGTTAAACAGAAAAGTAGCAGAGCAGCAAACAGCAGTAAAAAGCAGCAACAGCAGCTTTTACCAGCAGAGCAGCAGCAAAGCAGCAGCAGCAGCAGCGTTGAACAACAGCAGATTTGGCTAGGGACCGGGAATCACCAGACAATCAGACCTTGAAGCATATACATATATACATATTCATATATGCATATATCACAGTCTTCCCCCAGATGGACCTATAACCGTCAGCTAAAACACAGGAACCTATTGTTTGTGCTGTTAAATGAGCAGAGGTATAAGAAAACTTACCTATACTAACTCGGGGCCCCAGCAGTTGTGAGCTGGATGATCTTACCAGTGTGTGGGTTACCTAACAGATTAATCCTGACTTCAGAACTAGTTTATATACAGATTTATTAGGTTTCCCAAACCACCGAATCCCTACCCTCACTATCACCACTACCACCACTACCATCAACCACTACCACCACCACCACTACCACCACCACTACCATCACCACCACTACCACCACCACCACCACCCCTACCACCACCACCACTACCATCACCACCACTACCACCACCACTACCATCACCACTACCACCACCCCCCCTACCACCACCACCACCACCACCACCACTACCACCACCACTACCATCACCACTACCACCACCACCACCATCACCCTACCACCACCACCCCCCCCACCACCACCATTGCCCCAGTCCATGCATGTTACATCCATCAATTACTAACAAATATTACAACAGGTGTACAATCATCGTCAAGCATAAGAAAATCATCATCCATCATACTTCACTAACATGTACAAAATACATGCATAATGCAGTCAACATGTGTATACATGTATGAACCACATTTTAAAAATATATACAAGTTTTTTAGTTGGTGATTTGTCAAATGTATCGCTGCTTTAACCCCACACTCTAAGGTCGATGCAAAAAAAAAAAAAAAAAAAAAAAAAATAATAATAATAATTAGTATTAGTAATAATAGTAGTGGAGCGGCAATAGTAGTAAACAAAATTTTAAAACTTATTTTATAAAATTAAAAAAAAAAATATATATCTGAACTATGACGTCAGGGGGATTCTGGCATGACAGTGATTGAATGATTGATGGTAAAAGTGTTTCCCTTTTTTGTCACACTTCCCCCGTGGAAAATGGCCAGTGTTAAAAAAAACCAATATATATATATATATATATATATATATATATATATATATATATATTAAAAAAAGCCACCCCACCACCGGGGCCCCCCCCCCCCCCCGTTTGCCCCGCCCCCCCCACCCCCCCCGCCGCCGCCGCCGCCAGCCCCACCCCGCCGCCACCACCAACGCCGCCGCGCCACCGCCGCGCCACGCCCCTGCTTGCTCTCTACTACTACTACTACTGTATTAGTTGAGTTGATATATTCATCCAGAATAGATACAACTTTTTATATATATATATATATATATATATATATATATATATATATATATATATATATATATATATAATATATACTGAACAGCACAGGATCTTATGAGAAATGTTTAAAAGGGAAAAACTTGATCAGCTGAGTGTCATTGTTTGAATGACATCTGTTGGGTGCTTGAAAGGTGATGCTGTGGGAGCAAGAGTATGGTGGGGGATGCTTTTTGGGGGTTGATGGGGTGGGTTGATGGTGGTGGTGTTGATGGTGGTGGTGTTGATGGTGGTGGTGATGCTGTTGGGGTGTTTTTGGGGTGGGAGGTTTTGGGGTGTTTGGTGGTGTTGATGGTGGTGGAGGTGGTGGTGTTGATGGTGGTGGTGGGGGGTTTATTGGTGGTGTTTATCAGTGGGGGGTGGGGGTGAGCTGTTGGGGTTTGATGGGGTTGATGGTGGGGGAGCGTTGGGGGTTTATTGGTGGGAGCGTTAGGGTGTGATGGTGGGATGCGTTTGGGGGTGTGATGGGGTGGGGGTGTTTTGGGGGGTGATGGTGGTGGGGTGTGGGTTTGGGGGGTGATTGGTGGTGGTGTTGTTGGGGGGGGTTGGGGTGGTGTGGGGTGGAATGGTTTGGATTGGGTTTATAGGGGGAGGGGGGGAGAGGGAGGAAAGGGAGAGCAGAGTGGGGGGCAGTGGGAGTTTGGGAGGGAGCAAAAGGGGGGGAGCAGAGAGGGAGGGCCAAGGGAGGGAGGAGCAAAGGGCAGCGTGTGGGGTGCCAAAGTTTTTTGGGGAGAATAAAAC
>WNWK01030577.1:0-2500 GCA_009830355.1 Cherax destructor
AAGGGCAAAGAAGACCGCTGACAGAGTACAAGCTAGGCGGACAAAGGCTACAAACCTCGGCAAAGGAGAAAGACCTTGGAGTGAGTATAACGCCAAGCACGTCTCCGGAGGCAACACATCAACCAGATAACTGCGGCAGCATATGGGCGACTGGCAAACCTAAGATTAGCGTTCCGTTACCTTAACAAGGAATCGTTCAAGACACTGTACACCGTGTACGTCAGGCCCATACTAGAATATGCAGCACCAGTCTGGAACAAACACCTGGTCAAGCACGTAAAGAAACTAGAGAAAGTGCAAAGGTTTGCGACAAGGTTAGTTCCACAACTCAGGGGTCTGTCTTATGAAGAAAGGTTGAGGGAAATAGGACTAACAACACTGGAGGAAAGAAGGGTCAGAGGAGACATGATAACGACATACAAAATACTGCGGGAATTGACAAGGTAGACAGTGACAGGATGTTCCAGAGAGGAACACAGAAACAAGGGGACACAACTGGAAGCTGAAGACTCAGATGAGTCAAAGGTATGTTAGGAAGCATTTATTCAGCCACAGAGTAGTCAGGAAGTGAATAGTCTGAGAAAGATATAGTGGAGGCAGGAACCATACATAGTTTTAAGACAAGGATAAGAGCTCATGGAGAGGGGAGGAGCAGATGACCCAGTAGACAATTAGCGAAAGAGGCGGGGCCAGGAGCTGAGTCTCGACCCCTGCAACCACAATTAGGTGAGTACAATTAGGTGAGTACTCACGCACATGTACAGGTAGATGCACACACATACACACGCTAACGAATGCACTCTCTCTCTCTCTCTCTCTCTCTCTCTCCTCTCTTGCTCTCTCCTCTCACTCATACATGGAACAAGAAGCATGGTAGGTGCACATGCTAGGTGCACATGCTAGGTGCCCATGCTAGGTGCACATCGCAGGTGCACATGCTAGTTGCACATGCTAGGTGCAAATGCTAGGTGCACAGATATTAAACGTTGTTCAGGTAAATATTCAGTTAATATTCACTAAGAGATATACAGTTCATACACTGATACACAGTATACTGACAGATACACAGTATATGGGAGTATATACTGACAGATACACAGTATATGGGAGTATACACTGACAGATACACAGTATATAAGAGTATATACTGACAGATACACAGTATATGGGAGTATATATTGACAGACACAGTATATGGGAGTATATTCTGGCAGATACACAGTATATTGGAGTGTATACTGACATATACACAGTATATGGGAGTATATACTGACAATTACACAGTATGTGGGAGTATATACTGACAGATACACGATATATGGGAGTATATACTGACAGATACACAGTATATGGGAGTATATACTGACAGATACACAGTAAATGGGAGTATATACTGACTGATACACAGTATATGGGAGTATATACTGACAGATACACAGTATATGGGAGTATACACTGACAGATACACAGTATATGGGAGTATATACTGACAGATACACAGTATATGGGAGTATATACTGACAGATACACAGTATATGGAAGTATATACTGACAGATACATAGTATATGGGAGTATATACTGACATACACAGTATATGGGAGTATATACTGACAGATACACAGTATATGGGAGTATATACTGACATACACAGTATATGGGAGTATACACTGACAGATACATAGTATATGGGAGTATATACTGACAGATACAGTGTACGGGAGTATATACTGACAGATACACAGTATATGGGAGTATATACTGACAGATACACAGTATATGGGAGTATATACTGACATATACACAGTATATGGGAGTATATACTGACAGATACACAGTATATGGGAGTATATACTGACAGATACACAGTATATGGGAGTATATACTGAAAGATACACAGTATATGGTAGTATATACTGAGATACACAGTATATGGAAGTATATACTGACAGATACACAGTATATGGGAGTATATAATGACAGATACACAGTATATGGGAGTATATATTGACAGATACACAGTATATGGGAGTATATACTGACAGATACACAGTATATGGGAGTATATACTGACATACACAGTATATGGGAGTATATACTGACAGATACACAGTATATGGTAGTATATACTGAGATACACAGTTTATGGGAGTATATACTGACAGATACACAGTATATGGGAGTATATACTGACAGATACACAGTGTACGGGAGTATATACTGACAGATACACAGTATATGGGAGTATATATTGACAGATACACAGTATATGGGAGTATATACTGACAGATATACAGTATATGGGAGTATATACTGACAGATACACAGTATATATTCCTCTCTTAATTCTCCCTTATTCTTCTTATTCTCTTATTTTACCATTATTCTCATTTATTCTCGCTCTATGCTTTCTTTTCATTCACTGGCATTTTTTTATTTTCTGTATAACCAATTTGAATCATGGTTTTTGGACATTAAAAAATAACTTACATGAAATATTAT
>WNWK01030577.1:7500-23399 GCA_009830355.1 Cherax destructor
CAGAACAAACACTGTACATGACACGGAACGAACACTGTACATGACACAGAACAAACACTGTACATGACACGGAACGAACACTGTACATGACACAGAACAAACACTGTCACATGACACAGAGACAGAACACTGTACATGACACGGAACGAACACTGTACATGACACGGAACGAACACTGTACATGACACGGAACAAACACTGTACATGACACAGAACGAACACTGTACATGACACAGAACAAACACTGTACATGACACGGAACGAACACTGTACATGACACAGAACAAACACTATACATGACACAGAACAGAACACTATACATGACACGGAACGAACACTGTACATGACACAAAACAAACACTGTACATGACACGGATCAAACACTGTACATGACACGGAACGAACACTGTACATGACACGGAACGAACACTGTACATGACACAGAACAAACACTATACATGACACGGAACAAACACTGTACATGACACAAACACTGTATGGAACAGAACACTGTACATGACACAGAACAAACACTGTACATGACACAGAACAAACACTGATACATGACACAGGAACAACACTGTACATGACACAGAACAGAACACTGTACATGACACAGAACAAACACTATACATGACACAAACTGATAACGACAACACTGTACATGACACAGAACAAACACTGTACATGACACAGAACAAACACTGTACATGACACAGAACAAACACTGTACATGACACAGAACAAACACTATACATGACACAGAACAAACACTGTACATGACACAGAACAAACACTATACATGACACAGAACAAACACTATACATGACACAGAACAAACACTGTACATGACACAGAACGAACACTGTACATGACACAGAACGAACACTGTACATGACACAGAACGAACACTGTACATGACACAGAACAAACACTGTACATGACACAGAACAAGAACATACATACACAGAACGAACACTGTACATGACACGAGAGATTCAGAGCACTTATACATGACACAAGAATCAAACTACTATACATGACCAGAACAAACACTGTACATGACACAGAACAGACACTGTACATGACACAGAACAACACTGTACATGACAGAATTCAGACCACTGTACATGAACGAACATAGCACTTTTACATGACAGATAGCTCACTTACATGAGCAGAACATCACTGACTTTTACACAGAGATCAGCTATGACACAGAGCAGACTTCACCTCTGACTTTTACAATACAGACTTCAGCGCTGACTTTTACATGAGCAGACTCAGCGCTCTGACTTTTACAATAGCAGACTTCAGCCTCTGACTTTTACATGAGCAGACTAGCGCTCTGACTTTACAAAGCAGACTTCAGCTCTGACTTTTACAGAGCAGACTTCAGCCTCTGACTTTTACAAGAGCAGACTTCAGGCTCTGACTTTTACAGAGCAGACTCAGCGCTCTGACTTTTACAATGAGCAGACTTCAGCGCTCTGACTTTTACAATAGCAGACTTCAGCGCTCTGACTTTTACAGAGCAGACTTCAGCCTCTGACTTTACAATAGCAGACTTCAGCACTCTGACTTTTACATGAGCAGACTTCAGCGCTCTGACTTTTACATGAGCAGACTTCAGCGCTCTGACTTTTACAAGAGCAGACTTAGCGCTCTGACTTTACATGAGCAGACTTCAGCGCTCTGACTTTTACAATAGCAGACTTCAGCCTCTGACTTTTACAGAGCAGACTTCAGCGCTCTGACTTTACAAGCAGAAATTCAGCGCTCTGACTTTTACAGGCAGACTTCAGCGCTCTGACTTACAGAGCAGACTTCAGCGCTCTGACTTTTACATGAGCAGACTTCAGCACTCTGACTTTTACAAGCAGACTTCAGCGCTCTGACTTTTACAGAGCAGACTTCAGCCTCTGACTTTTACAAGAGCAGACTTCAGCGCTCTGACTTTTACAAGAGCAGACTTCAGCGCTCTGACTTTTACAAGAGCAGACTTCAGCGCTCTGACTTTTACAAGAGCAGACTTCAGCGCTCTGACTTTTACAAGAGCAGACTTCAGCGTTTTGACTTTTACAAGAGCAGACTTCAGCGCTCTGACTTTTACAAGAGCAGACTTCAGCGCTCTGACTTTTACAAGAGCAGACTTCAGCGCTCTGACTTTTACAATAGCAGACTTCAGCGCTCTGACTTTTACAAGAGCAGACTTCAGCGCTCTGACTTTTACAAGAGCAGACTTCAGCGCTCTGACTTTTACATGAGCAGACTTCAGCGCTCTGACTTTTACAATGAGCAGACTTCAGCGCTCTGACTTTTACAAGAGCAGACTTCAGCACTCTGACTTTTACAAGAGCAGACTTCAGCGCTCTGACTTTTACAAGACAGACTTCAGCGCTCTGACTTTTACAAGAGCAGACTTCAGCCCTGACTTTACAAAGCAGACTTCAGTCTGACTTTTACAGAGAGACTCAGCACCACTTACAAGAAGACTTCACGCTCTGACTTTTACAAGACAGACTTCACCTCTGACTTTTACAAGAGCAGACTTCAGACTCTGACTTTACAAGAGCAGACTTCAGCGCCCTGACTTTTACAGAGCAGACTTCAGCCTCTGACTTTTACAAGACAACCAGCGCTCGACTTTACAAGAGCAGACTTCACACTCTGACTTTTACAAGAAACTTCAGCCTCTGACTTTTACAAGACAGACTTCAGCGCTTGACTTTACAAGCAGACTTCAAGCTCTGACTTTACAAGAGCAGACTTCAAGCTTACTTTTACAAGAAACTCACCCTGACTTTACAAGAGCCACGACTTACAGAAACTCAGCCTCGACCTTTTACAACACAACTCAGCCTTATTTACAAGACCAGACTTCACCTCCAACCACGACCATCGAAGAAACTCACAACCACGACCATACAAGAAACTCACAACCACGACCATACAAGAAACTCACAACCACGACCATACAAGAAACTCACAACCTCGACCATACAAGAAACTCACAACCACGACCATACAAGAAACTCACAACCACGACCATACAAGAAACTCACAACCACGACCATACAAGAAACTCACAACCACGACCATACAAGAAACTCACAACCACGACCATACAAGAAACTCACAACCACGACCATACAAGACTTACAAGATGCAGACTCACAGCCACTGACATACAAAAGACTCACAACCGACCATAAGAAACAGAACTCACGCCTCAAGACTCTAAGAAGACCATAGACTCACCCTGACTTCTTACAAGGAACTCACACACGACCTACAAGAGTCAGACTCAGCCCTCAGACTCACAAGATAGACTTCAGCCTGACATACAAGAGTACAGCCTCTGACTAAAAACCACGAATACAGAAGACTCAACCTCGACCTACAACAACTCAGCCTAGACCTAAAGCGCTCACGACTATAAGAGCAAACCCGGACCTACAGAAGACTCAACGCGACTTACATAGAAACTCACACCGACTAAAGAAACTCAACCTCGACTACAGAAGACTCACGACCTACAAGAGAGACTTCACCCTGACAAAAAGACTCAGCAGCGACTACAAACAAAGAACTTTACAACCACGTACTCAAGGAATAGACTCACTAGACAACGACTACTCTACAAGAAACTCACGCCGACATACAGAATACGTTTACACAACCACGACTTTACAAGACAACACAGCTCTGATTTTAATAGAGCGATGCAATCCTGATGAACTTTTCGGAGCAGACTCAACGCCTGACAATAAGGAATTCAAGCGTTTCTTCAAGAGACTACGTCTGGTTCAGAAGCCGGGCTTGATTTGTACGTGAGACTTCAGGGTCAGCTTTGACATTACAGACTGTCAGCGTTTGATCACAGAAGCCTCAGCTACTTTTCATAAGCTTGATTTAGAAGAGCAGATTGAAGGACTTATTTAAAGAAAGGATTAGTTAGATTTAAGATAAGGAGTATTGGTTTGTAGATTTTACAGAGAGGATTCAGCCTTGAGTTTTAATAGAAACAGATAGGTTGGATTTGAGTGGAATTGCACATGAGTAAATAAAATTATCAAAGCTTATTTCTTGGGTAGCATTGAAAATTGGGTTGAACAAATATTCTGTTAGTGGGATGGAATGTGAAGGACCTGCCTAGTATGGGCCAACAGGCCTGCTGCAGTGTTCCTCCTTTCTTATGTTCTTATGTTCTTATTACCTCAAACTCCTTCTGATCTTCACCATTCTCCTTTGTATGGACTGATGAAGCCACTGTGGGGCGAAACGTTTCCACAATAAAGATACCCAAGTGTTGCACATGTGTCTAATTTATCAACTTGTCGGTTCTCTGAACCATTTGTCGACATTTATAGAGAACACACAGAAGGAACTTCAACCCGAAAGCTGCAACACAACACAAACACAGTACAAAAATAATTGTCTTTTATATATATCATAATTATGACTCCACTTATGTATAGAAACTCTATGCAAATAAAAGGCCCTAAAATGTGGGACTAACTTACAAAAGATGCAAAGTAAAGTTCCCCCTTTAACCATTTGCTTCAAAAATGTAGTGAAAATACACTTAGTAGATAACATAAGAAGGTAAGAAAAGAGGAGCACTGCAGCAGACCTACTGGCCCATACTGGTCCCCTTCGTAGGTTGATAATGTTGAATCCCAGTGTATCAACATTAACCCAGTTAAGAACATAAGACAGAAGAAGCACTACAGCTGGCCTACTGGCCCATGCTAGGCAAGTCCAAGTCACCTACTGGCCTAAGCTACTCGCCGATGGTAGTCAGGTCCAAGTCACCTACTGGCCTAAGCTACTCGCCGATGGTAGTCAGGTCCAAGTCACCTACTGGCCTAAGCTACTCGCCGATGGTAGTCAGGTCCAAGTCACCTACTGGCCTAAGCTACTCGCCGATGGCAGTCAGGTCCAAGTCACCTACTGGCCTAAGCTACTCGCCGATGGCAGTCAGGTCCAAGCCACATCCACTTTAGGATTGAGCTCTGCATCAGCCCTACTAGTGCAAGCCAGATAGGTCCAACTCACACCCACTCATGTTAACATTCATACTCTCACTATCAACAATATATTTCAACATTTGTAATAACCAGAGTGTGAGTTCTGCATCAGTGTTCTGCCTCAGTGTTCTGCCCCAGTGTTCTGCCTCAGTGTTCACCACTGCAAATGTTTCATCAACTTTTTATACACAGAAACTCAGCACGTCATAAATCATTAACTAAAATGCAATAATAAAAAAATAAAGTCGAAGATTGCAAAAATATTATTTTGTAAACTAAGCTTATTAAATAATTGTTCAGTATTTATCATGCAATTTAAAGACTTCTAAATGCTGTTCTAAATGCTGTTCTAAATGATATTATAAATATTGTTCTAAATGCTGTTCTAAATGCTTTTCTAAATGCCGTTCTAAATGCTGTTCTAAATGCTGTACAAAACAAGGGGCTTTCTATTAAGTAGTTCCTACATGTCAGTTAATCCGAGCCCACTGTATGCTGTACTGTATTGTATGGAGAGAAAGTAATCACTGTACATGAATGGTACACAGAACCGACGCGACGGTCTGGAGTTTTGAGACTCTCTGACCGCGAGTTCGAACCTCACCCGTGGTATGGTTTATGTGACATATGTGTCTAATTTTCATCAAAGTAATCATTATCACTAGACTTAAGAAGGAACTCACAGCCACAACACAGGGAAAGACAGGAACACAGCCACAACACAGGGAAAGACAGGAACACAGCCACAACACAGGGGAAGACAGGAAGTCTAGACACATATGTCACAAAATGGAACTCTGTGACAAAATGGAACTCTGTGACAAAATGGAACTCTGTGAACCAATATCTAACATTTTTAATTTATCTCTTCAAACAGGTGTAGTGTCTGATATGTGGAAGATGGCTAATGTAATTCCTATTTTTAAAGCAGGGGACAAGTCACTACCGTCAAACTACCGCCCAATAAGCCTGACCTCAAGTGTAGGCAAATTACTAGAGTCAATTATAGCTGATATTATTAGAAGCCATCTAGATAACCATAATTTGATTAATGATACCCAGCATGGATTCACGAGGGGCCGTTCCTGCCTATCTAATTTATTAACCTTCTTCAGTAAAGCTTTTGAGGCTGTTGATCACGATAAAGAATTCGATATTGTTTATTTAGACTTTAGTAAGGCTTTTGATAGAGTACCGCACCAGAGACTGTTAAAGAAAGTGGCAGCTCATGGCATTGGGGGAAAAGTGCTGTCATGGATCGAGTCATGGCTCACCAATAGGAAGCAGAGAGTGTGCATAAATGGGGTTAAATCCGAATGGGGACTTGTAACAAGTGGTGTTCCACAGGGATCAGTCTTAGGCCCATTGTTATTTATATATATATCAATGACCTTGATGAGGGAATTACTAGTGATATGAGCAAATTCGCCGACGACACGAAGATAGGTAGGATAATTGATTCAAACATAGATGTCATAGAACTTCAGGAAGATTTAGACAAACTTAATTCGTGGTCAGAAAAGTGGCAGATGCAGTTCAATGTAGATAAATGCAAGGTTCTGAAGCTCGGGAGTGTCCATAACCCAAGCACTTATAAGTTAAATAACGTAGAACTTAGCCATACAGATTGCGAGAAGGACTTGGGGGTGATGGTAAGCAGCAACCTTAAACCAAGACAGCAATGCCTAAGCGTACGTAATAAGGCAAATAGATTACTGGGATTTATATCAAAGTGTTAGCAACAGAAGTCCAGAGGTTATATTACAGCTTTATACATCATTAGTAAGGCCTCACCTAGATTACGCAGCTCAGTTCTGGTCTCCATATTACAGAATGGACATAAATTCGTTAGAAAACATTCAGCGTAGAATGACTAAATTAATACATAGCATTAGAAATCTTCCTTACGAAGAAAGATTGAAGACCCTAAAATTACATTCACTTGTAAGACGTAGAATGAGGGAGACATGATCGAGGTATACAAGTGGAAAATGGAGTATTAACAAAGGGGATATAAATAAGGTCTTGAGGATATCTCTCCAAGAAGAACCCGCAATAATGGATTCAAGTTAGATAAGTTTAGATTTAGAAAGGATATAGGAAAGTATTGGTTTGGAAATAGGGTAGTTGATGAGTGGAACAGTCTGCCTAGTAAGGTTATTGAAGCTAGGACCTTGGGTAGTTTCAAATTTAGGTTGGATAAATTCATGAGTGAGAGGGGTTGGATTTGAGTGGGACTCGCGCATGAGTGGGTAGAATTGTCAAAGCTTATTTCTTGGGTAGCATTGAAAATTGGGTTGAGCAAATATTCTGTTAGTGGGACGGATTGTGAAGGACCTGCCTAGTATGGGCCAACAGGCCTGCTGCAGTGTTCCTCCTTTCTTATGTTCTTATGGGAACACAGCCACAACACAGGGAAAGACAGGAACACAGCCACAACACAGGGGAAGACAGGAACACAGCCACAACACAGGGGAAGACAGAAACACAGCCACAACACAGGGGAAGACAGGAACACAGCCACAACACAGGGGAAGACAGGAACACAGCCACAACACAGGGGAAGACAGGAACACAGCCACAACACAGGGAAAGACAGGAACACAGCCACAACACAGGGGAAGACAGGAACACAGCCACAACACAGGGAAAGACAGGAACACAGCCACAACACAGGGGAAGACAGGAACACACCACAACACAGGGGAAGACAGGAACACAGCCACAACACAGGGAAGACAGGAACACAGCCACAACACAGGGGAAGACAGGAACACAGCCACAACACAGGGAAGACAGGAACACAGCCACAACACAGGGAAAGACAGGAACACAGCCACAACACAGGGAAGACAGGAACACAGCCACAACACAGGGAAGACAGGAACACAGCCACAACACAGGGGAAGACAGGAACACAGGGGAAGACAGGAACACAGCCACAACACAGGGGAAGACAGGAACACAGCACAGCCACAACACAGGGGAAGACAGGAACACAGCCACAACACAGGGAAAGACAGGAACACAACCACAACACAGGAGAAGACAGGAACACAACCACAACACAGGGGAAGACAGGAACACAACCACAACACAGGGGAAGACAGGAACACAGCCACAACACAGGGGAAGACATAAACACAGCCACAACACAGGGGAAGACAAGAACACAGCTACAACACATAAGAAGACAGGAACACAACCACAACACATAAGAAGACAGGAACACAACCACAACACAGGGAAAGACAGGAACACAGCCACAACACAGGGGAAGACATTAACACAACCACAACACAGGGGAAGACAGGAACACAGCCACAACACAGGGGAAGACAGGAACACAGCTACAACACAGGGGAAGACAGGAACACAGCCACAACACAGGGGAAGACAGGAACACAACCACAACACAGAGGAAGACAGGAACACAGCCACAACACAGGGGAAGACAGGAACACAACCACAACACAGGGGAAGACAGGAACACAACCACAACACAGGGGAAGACAGGAACACAACCACAACACAGGGGAAGACAGAATCACAATCACAACACAGGTGAGGAAAGGAACATAACCATCTATGTGCACCACTAGCGAAGGAGGAATGGAAGAAGAGCCGGAATGATGGAGGAAGTGAGAGAGAGAGAGAGAGAGAGAGAGAGAGAGAGAGAGAGAGAGAGAGAGAGAGAGAGAGAGAGAGAGAGAGAGAGAGAGAGAGAGAGAGGAGAAAACTACAAGCCGGATTGTGTGTGGATGAATTGAGGGGTAGAGGGGAAAGACAGAGGGAGAGAGAGAGAGAGAGGGGGGAAGAGGAAGGTAGGAAGGGAGGGAAGGAAGGAAGGAAGGTAGGAAGGGAGGGAAGGAAGGAAGGAAGGGAGGGAAGGAAGGAAGGAAGGTAGGAAGGGAGGGAAGGAAGGAAGGAAGGTAGGAAGGGAGGGAAGGAGCGAGGGAGGCGAACCTATGTTATTGAGGTGGACGTATTTGATGTTAAGATTTTTCCTTACACTTGAGCAGGCAGGCGACGATATTGGTCGTGACCAAAACGCCCCTCCCTTACCCCCTCCCTTACTCTCTCCCTTACTCTCTCCCTTACCCCCTCCCTTCCTCCCTCTCCCCTACGGTATTCTTCTCGCCTTTTTTCCCCTTGCCACTCGTCGTCTCCTCCCCTTTCCGAAGACCCAACCCCTGTTTGAACAGTCTTCGTGAGGGGAAGATTAAAGCTGCTAATTTCAACCGCAAGAGTAATGACTGGAGGAGACTGGAGGGTCGTAACCTACAACTTTTTTTTAGATGCGACATAGAGAACAGGCAACAAGGGGGGGTTGGCCTCTATGTCAGAGTCGCTCATCTGCACTGAGATGCTAAACACCACAAATGATGTAGTTGAAGTTCTAACAATAAAGATCGAGAACCAAAACTTAGTCATTGTAATTGTTACAAAAAAACGCGAGATCTATTAAGAATAGACATCTTCAGTGAATGTAGATGAATGGTTCAGAGAACCGACAAGTTGTTAAATTAGACACATATGCAACACTATGACCTGCCTCCTCCTGCTGCATCTCACCTGATTACAGCATATAAGCCACCTCTACGGCCTTGTGCTACACTTCTAACAAGATTGATGGACTGGACACATCGACTCCAGGCCGAGGGACTGATAACCTCAAACTCCTCCTCTCCTTACACCTTTCTACTTTGTATTGGACTGATGAAGCCACTGTGTGGCGAAACGTTTCCTCAATTAAGATACCCAAGTGTTGCATATGTGTCTAATTTAATAATCTTCAGTGAATACTAGAAAGGTCTGCCCCTCTAGCACTCAGCCTGTTACAGGGGTTTTGTAACAAGTAGTCAGTATCCTGGTCCAGTTATCCGTTGTAATTGAATAGTATTTTAGGATCTCAACAGAAAGGGTACTAACTAATCAAAAATAAAATTAAGATGTATTTATTAACATAGTTAAAGTTGTCTAGGTGGACAATAAAGTAAATACTTTATATAATATAGGATATAAGTTCCTACACTTCTCTCGTATACAGTATAATGATGCTGAAGGCACATTTCATATCTTTATGGCTCTTAAGTACCGTCTGGTATATTGTCAGCAGTTATAAGCATAATACTGATATATACAAGTGTGTGTGTGTATAAGTGCTCAAAGTACTTCGCTATTTCGACTCGACTTAAACAGTGACTGACTAAACATCCTCACATAAACTAACTTCTTTACCAAACTGGCAATCAGAACAGCTTGCTTGAACAGTAAAACGACTGATTCGCCGAACAGCAATATAAAAGAAGCAGCAGCACAGTATAACGACGTGTTGTTTGGCGTTTTGGAGGCGTGGTTGAAATGATAAGGCTTCGGAGGCTTCTTACTTTATTTGTAATAAAGGTGCGGGTAACAGGCTGCGTGTCTGTGGCCATGGCCCAGGTGGGCCATGCCCCTTGCGAGAGGGAGAGGAGTAGGCCTATTGACTGAGTGAAGTCTGGGCGCCAAGTGAGAGTGGGCCAGGGCGGGTCTGGTAGACGTGGTACGCCTACCAGGCCTGCCCTCTGGCGGAATACTATGGAAACTAGCATGGCACGAAATATGAACTCAGCTGGCAGACAGCATGGTTGTCTATGCAGACAGTCAGGCTGTCTACATCGCTCGGTCACGCTACCCATGGTCGACCCGACCATGAATGGCATTAAAAAAACTCGGGTCTCTCTCTCGCAAGAACAGGTCACAGAACACGAAAGAAAAATACATATATACATAAACACATATGGACATAGAAAAAAACATCCTCCAGAGAAGGAAGAAAAAAACGGTGTGCTTCGTGGTCTAAGGCAGTGAGCGTCGATGCAGCACTGCACGCCTTCCTGCGTCTGGACACGTATTGCAACACGGGAGACAGCTGTGGCTGTGACGTAACAGGTTACGGTCTCCTCTGGGAGGTGAAGCAGACATCGTAGTAGTCGCTGCAGGGTTCACTCAACCTGGGGCACAACTGCTGGTGCCCTCGAGTGAGGCGTCGTCAGTAGTCGCAACAGGACAGGACTGGCAAGCGACTCAGGAGGACATTCCTCGACTGGAGGTGTCGCTGCTGGCGAGTGTGGAGTGAGTCGTGACAGGGACGACTCGGCGAAACATCTGGAGGTCGTAACAGCATACACCATACTGCAGTGAGTGGGCTAGCAGTCAAAGTGACATCAACTTTGTGCAGGCTGCTCACTGAAGCTGTGACACGAGGCTGACAGTCGCCTGCCAACAGGCTTAACTGCGGCTTGACGAGTGTCATCTCTCGACAGTAGAAGTTACAGCAGAGGGCAGTGTAAGCGTCCCCAGACTGGTCATCTGCAATAACTGGACTGACGGTCTTGGAGGTGTAGTGGAACGGTCTCGATGGGAGAATCGTCGCGGGTACGATTCAGCAAAGGCATCTACGAGCGGCGAACAATAAGAGCTTTCTGTACAGGGCGCTCGGACGCTCGTAACTGACACCTGGACTGACAAATGTCAGCTGTCAAGCGCGCGGGGCGCGGGTCACACACTGGGTGACAAAGTAACACACAGGTGCTACATAGGACACACGAGAAAACTGCACACATACTACACATGTGGTACAACATAGCTTACTAGCAAATGACGCTTTTCTGTATAAAAATCGTCACTAAGTAATACACGAACATGTGAGAACACTGACTGAGAGAAATAATTAATGAACACTCGACTTATATCTTCTCTCAAACTTCTCGACAAATTATAAAAATAAAATGCACACGGTGAAACTACAGCACTCGGGACATCATATGGGTGATATCAGGCGTGACATCGCGAGTGATGTCAGCAGACGTCGCGAGGAACGTCAGGCAACATCGTGGGTGACGTCGCGAGGTGACGTTCTTATGACATGATGATGGATGTCATGGGGTGACATCGCAAGTGACATCAGTGGAGTGACGTCGTGGAGTCGGCAGCATCGTGACGTCAGCAGCATGTTGGTGACGTCATGGGTTGATGTAGGCGCAGACCCACACGTGGTCACACGTGGCTTCGAGTGGCCTCGACACTCGGATACACAGTTCTGGCAAGAATTCACAAGGAAATTCACAGAAAACAGCATAGAGGAGGGGCAGTGAGTGGTGTATGGTGTGTGGCGGCGTACACTAGGGCGGCGTGAGTGTCTGGTAAGAGGCGAGAGCCCGGCGCTCCTACCCCTCACCCTACCCATACACGAGGGAGACACCCACACTGAGCTGATCACCACAAACTCACCTCTGAAGTGCTGAAATAGCAGTGCTGAGCTGAACAACAACAGCAGAACATGCTGGCAAGGCTGAACACGTGACTGAGAAACAGCATGGGACGCTGTGACGTGAAGTCAGTGACGCCATTTCTCGGAGAATTAGACAAATTTCGGCCTGAATCCTGCTTGTACCTGTGTCTGGATGCTGAGATTTGCAGACACGACATCAGGATAAATCGTTGAGAGACGGATGCTTCTTGTAGAGACTGATGAAGTGGTAGATACTTCATTCCTCTTCCTCCCCTAACACAACTGCTGCTAGGCACCGCTGGCACCATTTATAACGACGTGTTGTTTGGCGTTTTGAAGGCGTGGTTGAAATGATAAGGCTTGAGGCTTCTACTTTATTTGTAATAAAGGTGCGGGTAACAGGCTGCGTGTCTGTGGCCATGGCCCAGGTGGGCCATGCCCCTTGCGAGAGGGAGAGAGTAGGCCTATTGACTGAGTGAAGTCTGGGCGCCAAGTGAGAGTGGGCCAGGGCGGGTCTGGTAGACGTGGGTACGCCTACCAGGCCTGCCCTCTGGCGGAATACTATGGAAACTAGCATGGCACGAAATATGAACTCAGCTGGCAGACAGCATGGCTGTCTATGCAGACAGTCAGGCTGTCTACAACAGCGTCAGGAACAAGGAGATAAAGTAATGACCCTAACTGGGGACCTTCAACAGATCCTCCATAAAAGGCATAAAACTCCCTTAATACTGAATCTAAGTTATGCATAATCAAATCCCCGACTACGACAGTGCGCAGATGCCAGAAGAAATTAGGTCAGACGCTACAGCTCAGGACCTGGGTAACTAAGTCTAGGCTATGCTCTGTGAACAGAGTTGCACAGAGTTACAAGACATATGTTTCGTCTCAGCACCGAAACCATACTCTTCCAAACAGAGTCTAAATAACGAATAAACAACAAGAGAGATGTTGCTCAAACCAGGACCAAGAGAGAAGAGAGCGAGCAAGGGAAGCCACTCTCCTCCCTCAGGTGCGATCACGCCACTGATCACGTGACGCCCGGCTACTCCATCAAGGAGCCGGAAGTTAAACAAGCGAGGTGATAGTTAGCAAGGTAGTTTGCCAATGTGGGCAGTTACTCAACACTCTCGAATAATGAGCACACAAAGTGTAAATTGTTACATCCTACCTAACAATATAGCTAAGCAAATAATAATATAAAGCAAGATACTTCCAATTTAGCTAATATTGGAAATAACAGCAATATAAAATTATATGAAAGATAATATACATCAAGAACGAAATATGTACATTTACATTGTGCCCCATTCAGGGGTCGCAATACTTGTATATAAGCCACCAGATGCAACTTCCCAACAGTTCAAGGAACAGCTATCAAAAATTGACTCCTGTCTGGAAAACCTTCCAGCCCCATCCCCAAACATCTTACTGCTTGGTGACTTCAATCTAAACATATAAAATGGAAGAATATAGCAAATAATGTTGTAGCAGAAATAATCCCTGGAGGCAGCTCAGATGAAAAGTCACACACACATGAGCTGCTGAATTTCTGCAACAAACACACCCTAAGTCAACAGATAGTGGAGCCAACAAGACTGGAAAACACTCTTGACTTTATTTTTAAAAAATAATGATGACCTGGTAAGAAACATAACAATATCAAAAACAACTAATTCGGACCACAATCTAATCGAAGTCCAGACTTACATGCACAGGCGTCCTAATCAGCAAAATGCACACAGCAACAAAGGTGCCTTCACCAAATTCAACTTCAACAATAAGAACATCAACTGGGACCAGGTGAGCCATGTCCTAAAATCTAAATGAAACATGTTGGAAAGATATCTTAAATAACATGGAACCAAACTAGTGCCTTGAAAGAATCAACTTTCTGGCAGCTGAAGTATGCTCAAGGTATATTCACCCAAGAAAAAAAGAAACATAAACTAAAGAGAGAGAGGGAGAAAGTGAGAGATGCTCCCTCTGCAGAAGAAGACGAAGAATCACTGAGCTCCTTAAGGGGGCTAGATTATCTGAAATACGGAAGGAAGCACTGACCAGGGAAGTGGAGAATATCGAGCTTAAATTAAGTTATTCATACAGGATCCAGGAGTGACAGGAGGAGCTAAAAGCAATTAGTGAAATCGAAAGAAATTCAAAATATTTTTTCTTATGCCAAAAACAAGGCAAAAACCACATCGAGTATCGGGCCCTGCTCAGACAAGATGGAACTTACACAGATGACAACAAACAAATGAGTGAGATACTGAAATCTCATTACAACTCTGTGTTCAGTGAGTCACTAATCAGTCTAAAGATCGACAATCCAAACGATTTTTTTCATGAATGAGCCTCAAAACCCTGTCAATGTATACCAGATTTCTGACATAACCCAAACTCCCCTGGACTTTGAGAAAGCCATTGACAACATGCCCATGCACTCAGCCCCAGGCCCAGACTCATGGAACTCTGTGTTCATTAAGAACTGCAAGAAACCCTCTCGCAGGCCCTAAGTATGCTATGGAGAAGGAGCATAGACACAGTCACTAAAATCAATGGATATAGCCCCAGTCCATAAAGAGGGCGGCAAAGCAATAGCTAAGAACTATAGACCAATAGTTCTAACGTCCCAAACCATAAAAATCTTTGAAAAAGTGCTAAGAACCAGGACTGCAAATCACTTGGATTCCCACCAATTGCACAATCCAGGGCAACATGGTTTCAGAGCAGGTCGATCCTGCCTCTCGCAACTATTGGATCACTATGATATGGTCTTGGATGCAGTGGAAGACAAACATAATGCAGATGTAGTAGGCTGGAATACTGCTGTACATTAACATCCCCATTCAAGGCAGGTGAAATTGCAGATTTAGAAAATGTACAGAGAACCTTTACGGCACATATAAGTTCCATGAAACACCTTAACTACTGGGAAAGCCTGGAAGCACTTGACTTGTACTCACTGGAGCGCAGGCGAGAGAGATACATCATAATCTACACCTGGAAGATTCTGGAGGGACTGGTCCCTAACCTGCACACATAAATCATTCCCTACGAAAGCGAAAGACTTGGCAGGCGATGTAACATACCCAAATTGAAAAGTAGGGGCGCCACTGGTACACTAAGAGAAAACACAATAAGTGTCTGGGGTCCAAGACTGTTCAACAGCCTCCCACCACCCATAAGGAGAATTACCAATAGACCCCTGGTTACCTTCAAGAGGAAGCTGGGCAGATACCTAAAGTCAGTGCCAGATCAGCCAGGCTGTAGTTCGTACGTGAATATGAAAATGGTATAAGAACATAAGAACATAAGAAAGGAGGAACACTGCAGCAGGCCTGTTGGCCCATACTAGGCAAGTCCTTCACATTCCATCCCACTAACAAGATATTTGTTCAACCCAATCTTAAATGCTACCAAGAAATAAGCTTTGATAATTCTATTTACTCATGTAATTCCCACTCAAACCAACCCTCTCACTCATGAATTTATCCAACCTAAATTTGAAACTACCCAGGGTTTTAACTTAAACCTACTGGAGACTTTCCACTCATCAACTATATTTTCCCAAAACCCAAAATTTCCTA
>WNWK01030578.1:5000-23395 GCA_009830355.1 Cherax destructor
TGTACCCGCCTGCTAGGAAACGCTCTCGTCTTACAATGATTGTTCGTAGTTCGATCCCCTGCATGGGTAGAAACATTGGTCGTGTTTCCTTACACTTGGTGACCCTGTTCACCTAGCAATTAAGTAGGTACCTGGGTGTTAGTTGACTGGTGTGGGTGGCATCCTGGGGGACAAGATTGAAGGACCAAAACAGAAATAAGTCACTCCTCAATGACCCACTGACCTTTTTTGGGGGGTTATCCCGGGTGGCTAACCCTCCGGAGTTAAAAATCCGAACAAAATTTGATCTTAATCAATGTTGTCTTACCTTGGCTAGCTGTGACCAGCGTCAACATACACACTATGAGTCTCACATCCATCACAAGGTCTCCATAAATTCATCACTATATAAAGTACTTATAAAAGCCGCTGGTTGGCTCATAATGAATTAAAGTTCCGAAACATTAACACAGAATCACTTTGTTCTTCGATTTAGTAATTTATAAACAACGATAAATTCTGAACTTCTCGAGGGAATGAAGACACCGGAGGTTGGCTAAGACTCCAGCCGAGTACGAGGTTGCTACCTCCATGGAGTCTGCTCTTACACTGGGACAGTGGGAGTGATGGAGGTGGGGGAGTGGTGGAGGTGGGAGACTGATGGTGGTGGGGGAGTGGTTGGAGGAGGAGGGGATGTGATGGAGGTGCTGGGGAGAGCTGTGAGACGGCTGCTGGGTGGGGTTACGACCGCACTCACCTGTCAAGCAAGTTTATTCTGGTATACACAAATACAGATACATAGATCATCATACATATCAGCATATATTATTGTAACCACGAACGAGTGGTATTGATCAATAACAACACTGCACTAGCCAGGGTTCGAACCCATGTTGTACTGCCCCGTTATTGTGAGCGAGAACCACATGACGCCTTAAACCGCAGAACTACCCAGTAAGAACATATGAACATAAGAAAGAAGGAACACTGCAGCAGGCCTACTGGCCCATGCGAGGCAAGTCCAAGTCTCCCACCGGGTTAAGCCAATGCCCCGACCCAGCCAGGTCAGGTTATATTCACTTAAGGAAGGAGCACGGCATCTGACCTAGTAGCACAAGTCATACAAGTCATGTGGTTCTCGCTCACAATGACGGGCCAGTACAACATGGGTTCGAACCCTGGCTAGTGTAGTGTTGTTACTGATAGCAGCATATGTATAGAGAACCTGGGATAACCCAAAAAAGTCAGACAAACTGACTTATTTCCATTGGGGTCCTTATAAACAATAACTTATTTACTACCTCATTATTATACTCTGGTTGGGGCTACAGACGCTCAACCTCGGCTACTGCTGGTGTTTTGTGAGTCAGGAAACTGGAATGTGTTTCAACCCGGAATTAGGCAATCTATGACTCTTAAAGTTAATAATCAACTGCTGGAGTACCAGTAGTATGACTTTATTAAGGTTATCCTGGTAATTTACACTATGTATGAGACTGGTGTACCTGGGCCTAAATAAAACTGTTTTCTAAACTTACTGGTGATTAAGCAGCCGCCAGAGTACCGATTCTGGGTATCGGTGGTTAATTTTCCACTTCTGAAGTGATGCTGAGTATCAGTGGTTAATTATCCGCTTGAGTACTGATGCTGGGTATCAGTGGATAATTATCCACTTGTGTACTGATGCTGGGTATCAGTGGATAATTTTACACTGCTGTACTGATGTTCTGTATCAGTAGTTAATTATCCGCTTGTGTACTGATGCTGGGTATCAGTGGTTAATTATCCACTGGTGTACTGATGCTGGGTATCAGTAGTTAATTATCCACTGGTGTACTGATGCTGGGTATCAGTGGTTAATTATCCAGTTGTGTACTGATGCTGGGTATCAGTGGTTAATTATCCACTGGTGTACTGATGCTGGGTATCAGTGGTTAATTATCCACTGGTGTACTGATGCTGGGTATCAGTGGTTAATTATCATCTGGTGTTGGGTATCAGTGGTTAATTATCCACTGGTGTACTGGTGTTGGGTATCAGTGGTTAATTATCCACTGGTGTTGGGTATCAGTGGTTAATTATCCACTGGTGTACTGATGCTGGGTATCAGTTGGTAATTATCCACTGGTGTACTGATGCTGGGTATCAGTGGTTAAATATCCACTGGTGTACTGATGCTGGGTATCAGTGGGTAATTATCCACTTGTGTACTGGTGTTGGGTATCAGTGATTAATTATCCACTGGTGTACTGATGCTGGGTATCAGTGGTTAATTATCCACTGGTGTACTGATGCTGGGTATCAGTGGTTAATTATCCACTGGTGTACTGGTGTTGGGTATCAGTGGTTAATTATCCACTGGTGTACTGATGCTGGTATCAGTGGTTAATTATCCACTGGTGTACTGGTGTTGGGTATCAGTGGTTAATTATCCACTGGTGTACTGATGCTGGGTATCAGTGGTTAATTATCCACTGGTGTACTGGTGTTGGGTATCAGTGGTTAATTATCCACTGGTGTACTGATGCTGGGTATCAGTGGTTAATTATCCACTGGTGTACTGGTGTTGGATATCAGTGGTTAATTATCCACTGGTGTATGATTGACGTGGTTATATCCACGTGAGTTGTATCAGTGGTTAATTATCCACTGGTGTACTGATGCTGGGTATCAGTGGTTAATTATCCACTGGTGTATTGGTGTTGGGTATCAGTGGTTAATTATCCACTGGTGTACTGATGCTGGGTATCAGTGGTTAATTATCCACTGGTGTACTGATGCTGGGTATCAGTGGTTAATTATCCACTGGTGTATTGGTGTTGGGTATCAGTGGTTAATTATCCACTGGTGTACTGATGCTGGGTATCAGTGACTGAGCAGTACTCTTGTACTGAATATCATATTGCATTAATCCCGTAGTTTGGTTCCTAGCGCACTCACCTCCACCCTGAGGTCCGTGGTTCGATCCGGGTACGGGTGGAAACATTAGCGTGTTTCCTAAGACACCTGCAGTCCCTGTTCACCTAACAGTAACTAGGTGCCTGAGTGTTATTAATATATTATTATTATTATTATTATTATTATTATTATTATTATTATTATTATTATTATTATTATTATTATTATTATTATTATTATTATTATTATTATTATTATTATTATTATTATTATTATTATTATTATTATTATTATTATTATTATTATTATTATTATTATTATTATTATTATTATTATTATTATATTAGTGTTATTATTATTATTATTATTATTATTATTATTATTATTATTATTTATTATTATATTAGTTATTATTATTATTATTATTATTATTATTATTATTATTATTATTATTATTATTATTATTATTATTATTTATTATTATTATTATTATTATTATTATTATTATTATTATTATTATTATTATTATTATTATTATTATTATTATTATTATTATTATTATTATTATTATTATTATTATTATTATTATTATTATTATTATTATTATTATATTATTATTATTATTATTATTATTATTATTATTATTATTATTATTATTATTATTATTATTATTATCATTATTATATTATTATTATTATTATTATTATTATTATTATTATTATTATTATTATTATTATTATATTATTAATATTATTATTATATCATTATTATTATATTATTATTATTATTATTATTATTATTATTAATATTATTATTATTATATTATTATTATTATTATTATTATTATTATTATTATTATTATTATTATTATTATTATTATTATTATTATTATTATTATTATTATTATTATTATTATTATTATTATTATTATTATTATTATTATTATTATTATTATTATTATTATTATTATTATTATTATTATTATTATTATTATTATTATTATTATTATTATTATTATTATTATTATTATTATTATTATTATTATTATTATTATTATTATTATTATTATTATTATTATTATTATTATTATTATTATTATTATTATTATTATTATTATTATTATTATTATTATTATTATTATATTATTATTATTATTATTATTATTAATATTATTATTATTATTATTATTATTATTATTATTTTTATTATTATCATTATTTATTATTATTATTATTATTATTATTATTATTATTATTATTATTATTATTATTATTATTATCATTAGTGTTATTACTAATATTATTATTATTATTATTATTATTATCATTATTATTATTATTATTATTATTATTATTATTATTATTATTATTATTATTATATTATTATTATTATTATTATTATTATTATTTATTATTATTATTATTATTATTATTATTATTATTATTATTATTATTATTATTATTATTATTATTATTATTATTATTATTATTATTATTATTATTATTATTATTATTATTATTATTATTATTATTATTATCATTATTATTATTATTATGTGAAGACGATACATGTCTAACTTATCACCTGGACTCTAAACTATATACTAGTCATAATACTAGACTGAAGAAGCCTACTGTGTAGGCGGAAAGTTTGGGACTGAAGATACCTAAGTGTTGTACATGTGTCGTCCTTACCAACTTCTGTACTGACACAGGGTATCAGAGCTTAAGCAATCACCTGTGTTCTGGTATTGGGTATTAAGTAATCAGTGGCATACTGGTTCTTGGTATCGCTAATTAAGCAACCTCTGGTTTACAGGTTCTGGATACTAGTTTATCAGATTAAATCATTTTGAACTTGGAAGTGTTGAACATCAGCTGGAGTAGCAGTGTTGGTGTAGCAGTGTTGGTGTAGCAGTGTTGGTGTAGCAGTGTTGGTGTAGCAGTGTTGGTGTAGCAGTGTTGGTGTAGCAATGTTGGTGTAGCAGTGTTGGTGTAGCAGTGTTGGTGTAGCAGTGTTGGTGTAGCAGTGTTGGTGTAGCAGTGTTGGTGTAGCAGTGTTGGTGTAGCAGTGTTGGTGTAGCAGTGTAGCAGTGTTGGTGTAGCAGTGTTGCAGTGCTGTAGCAGTGTTAGTGTAGCAGTGCTGGTGTAGCAGTGCTGGTGTAGCAGTGTTGGTGTAGCAGTGTAGGTGTACTAGTGTTGGTGTAGCAGTGTTGGTGTAGCAGTGTTGGTGTAGCAGTGCTGGTGTAGCAGTGTTGGTGTAGCAGTGTTGGTGTAGCAGTGCTGGTGTAGCAGTGCTGGTGTAGCAGTGTTGGTGTAGCAGTGCTGGTGTAGCAGTGCTTGTGTAGCAGTGTTGGTGTAGCAGTGCTGGTGTAGCAGTGCTGGTGTAGCAGTGCTGGTGTAGCAGTGCTGGTGTAGCAGTGTTGGTGTAGCAGTGCTAGTGTAGCAGTGCTGTGTAGCAGTGTGTAGCAGTGCTGGTGTAGCAGTGCTGGTGTAGCAGTGCTGGTGTAGCAGGTGCTGGTGAGAGTGCTGGTGTGCAGTGCTGGTGAGCAGTGCTGGGGTAGCAGTGCTGGTGTAGCAGTGTTGGTGTAGCAGTGCTGGGGAGTGCAGGTAGCGTCCTGTGAGCAGTGCTGGTGTAGCAGTGTCTGGTGTAGCAGTGCTGGTGTAGCAGTGCTGGTGTAGCAGTGCTGGTAGCAGTGCTGGTGTAGCAGTGCTGGTGTAGCAGTGCTGGTGTAGCAGTGCTGGTGTAGCTGTGCTGGTGTAGCAGTGCTGGTGTAGCAGTGCTATTGTAGCAGTGTTGGTGAAGCAGTGCTGGTGCAGCAGTGTTGGTGTAGCAGTGCTTGGTGTAGCAGTGTTGGTGAGCAGTGCTGGTGAGCAGTGCTGGTGTAGCAGTGCTTGGTGTAGCAGTGCTGGTGTAGCAGTGTTGGTGAAGTGCTGGTGAGAGTGCTGGTGTAGCAGTGCTGGTGTCAGCTGTGGCAGTGTTGGTGTAGGGCGGGGCAGTGCTGGTGTAGCAGTGCTGGTGCTAGCAGTGTTGGTGAGCAGTGCTGGTGCAGCAGGGGTTGGTGTAGCAGTGCTGGTGTGCGTGCTGGTGTAGCAGTGTGGTAGCAGTGTTGGTGTAGCAGTGCTGAGGTGGGGGCAGTGCTGGTGAGCAGTGCTGTAGCAGTGCTGGTGTAGCAGTGCTGTAGCGTGAGCAGTGCTGGTGTAGCAGTTAGGGCAGGTTGGTAGCAGTGTTGGTGTAGCAGTGTTGGTGTAGCAGTGCTGGTGTAGCAGGCTGGTGGCGTTGGTGGCAGTGCTGGTGTAGCAGTGCTTTGGGGTAGCAGTGTTGGTGTAGCAGTGCTTTGGGGTGGCAGTGCTTTGGGGTAGCAGTGCTGGGTGGCAGTGCTGGTGTATCAGTGCTGGTGTAGCAGTGCTGGTGTAGCAATGTTGTGTAGCAGTGTTGGTGTAGCAGTGCTGGTGTAGCAGTGCTGGTGTAGCAGTGCTGGTGTAGCAGTGTTGGTGTAGCAGTGCTGGTGTAGCAGTGCTGGTGTAGCAGTGCTGGTGTAGCAGTGCTTGGTGTAGCAGTGTTGGTGTAGCAGTGTTTGTGGCAGTGCTGGTGTAGCAGTGCTGGTGTAGCAGTGCTGGTGTAGCAGTGTTGGTGTGCAGTGTTGGTGTGGCAGTGTTGGTGTAGCAAGCTGGTGTACAGTGTGGTGTACATGCTGTGTAAGCTGATGGGAGTGCTGGTGTAGCAGTGCTTGTGTAGCAATGCAGTGTAGCAGTGCTGTGTCTGCTGGAGTGCTGGAGAATCAGGGTGGTCAGCCCTGCTGGTCGTGCAGTGCTAGGTCCTGTTGACAGGAGTGTAGGCTATGCTGGGTAGAGTCAGCGTAGACAAGCCGGCTGATCAGTACGCGCTGTGAGAGTGCCTGTTTCAGTGCTGGTAGCAGCGGTGGCTTGTTGAGTAATGTCCTGCAGTGTGTATAGCTGGGAGGCAGTTGTAGCATCTGTGGGCGCCTTGACACGTTAGAGTTGGTTGTCATGCCCTCAGTTAGTGCTGTGGCACTGCTGCTTCATTGGGAGTTGTGTTACATGCTAGTGAGTCTTTTGCTTTCCGTAGGGAATGATTTTTGTGTGCAAGTTTGGTACTAAGCCCTCGAGAATTTTCCATGTGTATATAATAATGTATCTCTGCCGCCTGCGTTCCAGGGAGTACAGGTTTAGGAACTTCAAGCGTTCCCAGTAATTGAGGTGGTTTATTGCAGTTATGTGTGCCGTGAAGGTTCTCTGCACATTTTCAAGGTCAGCAATTTCACCCGCCTTGAAAGGTGCAGTTAGTGTGTAGCAGTTCTGGTGTAGCAGTGCTGGACCAGCAGTGGTGGTGTAGCAGTGGTGTTGTAGCTGTGCTGGTGTAGAAGAGCTTGTGTAGCAGTGCTGGTGTGGCACAGTTTGTATAGCACTGCTGGTGCTGGTGTAGCAGTGGTGGTGTAACAGTGCTGGTGTAGCAGTGCTGGTGTAGCAGCGCTGGTGTAGACCTGCTGGTGTAGCACTGATAGTGCTGGTGTAACAGTGATGGTGTAACAGTGCTGGTGTAGCAGCGCTGGTGTAACAGTACTGGTGTAGTACTGCTGGTGTAGCACTGTTGGTATAGCACTGCTGGTGCTGGTGTAGCATGGTGGTGTAGAAGTACTGGTGTACAAGTGCTGCTGTGGCAATGCTGGTGTAGCAGTGCTGTGTAGTAATGCTGGTGTGGCAGTGCTGGTGTAGGAGTGCTGGTGAAGTAGTGCTGGTGTAGCAGTGCTGCTGAAGCAGTGCTGGTGAAGCAGTGCTGGTGAAGCAGTGCTGGTGTAGAAGTGCTGGTGTAGCAGTGCTGGTGAAGCAGTGTTGGTGTAGCAGTGCTGGTGTAGCAGTGCTGGTGTAGCAGTGCTGGTGTGGCAATGATGGTGTAGCAGTGCTGGTGTAGCAATGCTGGTGTGGCAGTGCTGGTGTAGCAGTGCTGGTGTAGCTGTGCTGGTGTTGCAATGCTGATGTGGCAGTGCTGGTGTAGCAGTGCTGTTGAATCAGTGATTGTGTAGCACTGATTGCGTAGCACTGCTGGTGAAGTAGTGCTGATATTGCAGTGCTAGTGTAGCAGTGCTAGATTAGCAGTGCTGGTGTAGCAGTGCTGGTGTAGCAGTACTGGTGTGGTAGTGCTGATGTATCAGTGCTGGTGTAGCAATGCTGGTGTAACAGTGCTTGTGTAGCAGTGCTGGTGTGGTTGTGCTGATGTAGCAGTGCTGGTGTAGCAATGCTGATGAAGCACTGCTGGTGTAACAGTGCTAGTGTATCAATGCTGATGAAGCAGTGCTGGTGTAGCAACTCTGATGAAGCCGTGCTGATGTAACAGTGCTGATATAGCAGTGCTAGTGTAGCAGTACTAGTGCAGCAGTGCTGGTGTAGAAGTGCTGGTGTAGCAGTGCTGGTGTAGCAGTGCTGGTGTAGCAGTGCTGGTGTGGCGGTGCTGGTGTAGCAATGCTGGTGTAGCAATACTGGTGAAGCAGTATTGGTGTAGCATTGCTGGTGTAGCACTGTTGGTGTAGCAGTGCTGCTGAAGCAGTGCTGGTGTAGCAATACTGGAGTAGCACTGCTGGTGAAGTAGTGCTGATATTGCAGTGCTAGTGTAGCAGTGCTACATTAGCAGTGCTGGTGTAGCAGTGTTGGTGTAGCAGTACTGGTGTGGTAGTGCTGATGTATCAGTGCTGGTGTAGCAATGCTGGTGTAACAGTGCTTGTGTAGCAGTGCTGGTGTGGTAGTGCTGATGTAGTAGTGCTGGTGTAGCAGTTCTGGTGTAGCAGAGCTTGTGTAATAGTGCTGGTGTAGCAGTGCTGGTATAGCAGTGCTGGTGTAGCAAGGGTGGTGTAGCAGTGCTGGTGTAACATTGTTGGTGTAGTAGTGGTGATGTAGCAGTGCTGATGTAGCAGTGCTGATGTAGCAATGCTGATGTAGCAGTGCTGGTGTAGCAGTGCTGATGTAGCAGTGCTAGTGTATCAGTGTTGTTGCTGCAGTGCTGGTGTAGCAGTGCTGGTGTAGCAGAGCTGGTGTAATAGTGCTGGTGTAGCAGTGCTGGTATAGTAGTGCTGGTGTAGCAAGGCTGGTGTAACAGTGTTGGTGTAGTAGTGCTGATGTAGCAGTGCTGGTGTATCAATGCTGGTGTAGCAGTGCTGGTGTAGCAGTGCTGGTGTAATAGTTCTGATGTAGCAGTGCTGGTGTAGCACTGCTGGTGTTGCAGTGCTGATGTGGCAGTGCTGGTGTAGCAATGCTGGTGTAGCAGTGCTGGTGTAGTAGTGGTGATGTAGCAGTGCTGGTGTAGCAGTGCTGGTGATGCAGTGCTGGTGTAGCAGGGCTGGTATAGCAGTGCTGGCGTAACAGTGCAGGTGTAGCAGTGCTGGTGTAGCAGTGTTTGTGTAACAGTGCTGGTGTAGCAGTGCTGGTGTAGCAGTGCTTGTGTAGCAGTGCTGGTGTAACAGTGCTGGTGTTGCAGTGCTGGTGTAACAGTGCTGGTGTATCAGTGCTGGTGTAGCAGTGCTGGGGTAGCAGTGCTGGTATAGCTGTGCTGGTGTAGCAGTGCTGGTGTAGCGGTGCTGGTGTAGCAGAGCTGGTGTAGCAGTGCTGGTATAGCAGTGCTGGGGTAGCAGTGCTGATGTAACAGTGCTGGTGTAGCAGTGCTGGTATAGCAGTGCTGGTGTAGCAGTGCTGGTGTAGCAGTGCTGGTGTAGCAGTGCTGGTGTAGCAGTGCTGGTATAGCAGTGCTGGTGTAACTGAGCTGGTGTAGAGGAGCTAGTGTTGCTGTGCTGGTGTAGCAGATATAAGCCACAGTGCTGTGTCTTCCTATGCAGATGACACCCGAATCTGCATGACAGTGTCCACAATTGAAGACACTGCAAAACTCCAAGCAGACATCAACGAAATCTTTAAATGGGCTGCAGAAAATAATATGAAGTTCAATGATGAGAAATTTCAATTACTCAGATACGGAAAACGTGAAGAAATTAAAACCTCATCGGAGTACAAAACTAATTCCAACCATACAATAGAGCGAAAAACTAATGTCAAAGACCTGGGAGTGATCATGTCAGAGGATCTCAGCATCAAGGACCATAACATTGTATTAATTACATCTTCTAGAAAATGACATTATGGATAATGAGAACCTTCAAAACTAGGGATGCGAATCCCATGATGACACTTTTCAGGTCGCTTGTTCAATCTAGGCTGGAATATTGCTGCACACTAACTGCACCTTTCAAGGCAGGTGAAATTGCTGACCTAGAAAATGTGCAGAGAACCTTCACGGCACCCATAACTGCGATAAACCACCTCAATTACTGGGAACGCTTGAAGTTCCTAAACCTGTACTCCCTGGAACGCAGGCGGGAGAGATACGTTATTATTTACACTTGGAAAATTCTCGAGGGATTAGTAACAAACTTGCACACCAGAGTCACTCCCTACGAAAGCAAAAGACTCGGCAGACGATGCAACATCCCCCAATGAAAAGCAGGGGTGCCACTAGCACGATAGGAGACAACACAATAAGTGTGAGGGGCCCAAGACTGTTCAACTGCCTCCCAGCATACATAAGGGTGATTACAAATTGACCCCTGGCTGTCTTCAAGCAGGCACTGGACAGGCACCTAAAGTCGGTGCCTGACCAGACAGGCTGTGGTTCGTACGTTGGTATGCGTGCGGTCGGCAATAACAGCCTGGTTGACCAGGCCCTGATCCACCATGAGCCCTGGTCACAGACCGGGCAGCGGGGGCGTTGACCCACGAAACCCTCTCCAGGTAAAGTCTCTCAAGGCTACAATATCTACTACTTCTACAATACCTACTACTGCTACATTACCTACTACTGCTACATTACCTACTACTGCTACATTACCTACTACTGCTACAATACTTACAACTGCTACGATACTTACTACTGCTACAATACCTACTACTGTTACAATTCCTACTACTGCTACTACGATACCTACTACTGCTACGATAACTAGTACTACTACTACAATACCTACTACTACATATATACCTACTACTGCTACAATACCTACTACTGCACGATACTAATACTCTAATCCTACTGTACTACAATCCTACTACTGCTACAATACCTACTACTTCTCATACACTACTCTATGCAAGCCTACTACTGTACGATACCCTACTCACACGATGCCTATACTGCTCATACCTACTACGCTATCACCTCTACTGCTACTACCTACTACTGCAGATACCTACTACTGCTACAAACTACTACTGCTACGATACCTACTACTGCTATGATGCCTACTACTGCTCATAACTACTACTGCCATGTACTACTGCTACATCCTACTCTTCTACAATACCTATTACTGCTACGATACCTACTACAGCTTCGACACCTACTATTACTACATACCTACTACTACTACAACACCTACTACTGCTATGGTACCTACTACTGCTACAATACCTACTACTGCTACAATACCTACTACTGCTACAATACCTACTACTGTTACAATTCCTACTACTGCTACAATACCTACTACTGCTACAATACCTACTACTGCTACAATACCTACTACTGCTACAATACCTGCTACTGCTACAATACCTGCTACTGCTGATATCTAGTACTGCTACGACACCTACTACTACTACAACAATACCTACTACTACTACAAATCCTACTACTACTACTACTATAGCTACTACTGCTACGACTACAACTATTACTATCACAAAATGTACTATAATTTTAAATATAAAAATATTTAATAATTATATGTAGGTCACCAGTGGTCACACACCTGGTCACCGGTGGTCACATACCTGGTCACCAGTGGTCACACACCTGGTCACCGGTGGTCACACACTTGGTCACTGGTGGTCACACACTTGGTCACCGGTGGTCACACACTTGGTCACTGGTGGTCACACACCTGGTCACCGGTGGTCACACACCTGGTCACCAGTGGTCACACACCTTGTTACCGGTTGTCACACACCTGGTCACCGGTGGTTACACACCTGGTCACCAGTGGTCACACACCTGGTCACCGGTGGTCACACACCTGGTCACCGGTGGTCACACACCTGGTAACCGATGGTCACACACCTGGTCACCGGTGGTCACACATCTGGTCACCGGTGGTCACACATCTGGGTCACAAGAGGTCGCACTCCTGGTCAATAGAGGTCACACACCTGGACCACCAAAGTTCACACACCTGTTCACCAAAGGTCACACACCTAGTCAATAGAGGTCTCACACCTGGGTCACCAAAGGTCAAACAACTGGGTCACCAAAGGTCACGCACCTGGTCAATAGAGGTCACACACCTGGGTCACCAAAAGTCACACACCTGGATCACCAAGGGTCACACACCTGGTCACCAGAGGTAACACACCTGGTCATTAGAGGTCACACACCTGGATCACCAAGGGTCACACACCTGGTCACAAGAGGTAACACACCTGGTCATTAGAGATCACACACCTGGGTCACCAAGGGTCACACACCTGGGTCACCAAGGGTCACACCTGGGTCACTAAGGGTCACACACCTGGGTCACCAAGGGTCACACACCTGGGTCACCAAGTGTCACACCTGGGTCACCAAGGGTCACACCTGGGTCACCAAGGGTCACACACCTGGGTCACCAAGGGTCACACACCTGGGTCACCAAGGGTCACACACCTGGGTCACCAAGGGTCACACACCTGGGTCACCAAGTGTCACACACCTGGGTCACCAAGTGTCACACCTGGGTCACCAAGGGTCACACCTGGGTCACCAAGGTCACACCTGGGTCACCAAGGGTCACACACCTGGGTCACCAAGTGTCACACACCTGGGTCACCAAGTGTCACACACCTGGGTCACCAAGGGTCACACACCTGGGTCACCAAGGGTCACACCTGGGTCACCAAGGGTCACACACCTGGGTCACCAAGGGTCACACCTGGGTCACCAAGGGTCACACACCTGGGTCACCAAGGGTCACACACCTGGGTCACCAAGTGTCACACACCTGGGTCACCAAGTGTCACACACCTGGGTCACCAAGTGTCACACCTGGGTCACGAAGGGTCACACCTGGGTCACCAAGGGTCACACACCTGGGTCACCAAGGGTCACACACCTGGGTCACCAAGTGTCACACATCTGGGTCACCAAGTGTCACACACCTGGGTCACCAAGGGTCACACACCTGGGTCACCAAGGGTCACACCTGGGTCACCAAGGGTCACACACCTGGGTCACCAAGGGTCACACCTGGGTCACCAAGAGTCACACACCTGGGTCACCAAGGGTCACACACCTGGGTCACCAAGTGTCACACACCTGGGTCACCAAGTGTCACACACCTGGATCACCAAGGGTCACACACCTTGGTCACCAAGGGTCACACACCTGGGTCACCAAGGGTCACACACCTGGGTCACCAAGGGTCACACACCTGGGTCACCAAGGGTCACACACCTGGGTCACCAAGGGTCACACACCTGGGTCACTAATAATTTAACATTCTTGTAAGACAGCATAATGAACAAGAGGCCTACCCTCAGGCCTAAATAATTTATTTAGGCCTATTCTGGAAGTAGTTTACATGAAGTCACTTAGTGTCTGCTGCTTATTGTCCCTATATCAGCTGTCGTATTGTGAACACTGGGTATATGGCTCCACTCATTGTGAACACTAGGTATATGGTTCCACTCATTGTGAACTCTGGATATATGGTTCAACTCATTGTGAACTCTGGATATATGGTTCCACTTATTGTGAACTCTGGGTATATGGTTCCATTCATTGTGAACACTGGGTATATGGTCCCACTCATTGTGAACTCTGGATATATGGTTCAACTCATTGTGAACTCTGGATATATGGTTCCACTCATGGTGAACTCTGGGTATATGGTTCCACTCATTGTGAACTCTGGATATATTGTTCAACTCATTGTGAACACTGGATATATGGTTCCACTTATTGTGAACTCTGGGTATATGGTTCCACTCATTGTGAACTCTGGGTATATGGCTCCACCTATTGTGAACACTGGGTATATGGTTCCACTCATTGTGAACTCTGGGTATATGGTTCCACTCATTGTGAACTCTAGATATATGGTTCAACTCATTGTGAACACTGGATATATGGTTCCACTTATTGTGAACTCTGGGTATATGGTTCCACTCATTGTGAACTCTGGGTATATGGCTCCACTTATTGTGAACACTGGGTATATGGTTCCACTCATTGTGAACTCTGGGTATATGGTTCCACTTATTGTGAACACTGGGTATATGGTTCCACTCATTGTGAACACTGGGTATATGGTTCCACTCATTGTGAACTCTGGGTATATGGTTCCACTCATTGTGAACTCTGGGTATATGGTTCCACTCATTGTGAACTCTGAGTATATGGTTCCACTCATTGTAAACTCTGGGTATATGGTTCCACTCATTGTGAACTCTGGGTATATGGTTCCTCTCATTGTGAACTCTGGGTATATGGTTCCACTCATTGTGAACTCTGGGTATATGGCTCCAATTATTGTGAACACTGGGTATATGGTTCAACTCATTGTGAACACTGGGTATATGGTTCCACTCACTGTGAACTCTGGGTATATGGTTCCACTCATTGTGAACTCTGGGTATATGGTTCAACTCATTGTGAACTCTGGGTATATGGTTCACCTCAATGTGAACTCCTGGTTTATGGCTCCACTTATTGTGAACACTGGGTATATGGTTCCACTCATTGTGAACACTGGGTATATGGTTCCACTCATTGTGAACTCTGGGTATATGGTTCCACTCATTGTGATCTCTGGGTATATGGCTCAACTTATTGTGAACACTAGGTATATGGTTCCACTCATTGTGAACTCTGGGTATATGGCTCCACTTATTGTGAACACTGGGTATATGGTTCCACTCATTGTGAACTTTGGGTATATGGTTCCACTCATTGTGGACTCTGGGTATATGGCTTCACTTATTGTGAACACTGGGTATATGATTCCACTCATTGTGAACACTGGGTATATTGTTCCACTCATTGTGAATTCTGGGTATATGGTTCCACTCATTGTGAACTCTGGGTATATGGCTTCAATTATTGTGAACACTGGGTATATGGTTCCACTCATTGTGAACACTGGGTATATGGTTCCACTCATTGTGAACTCTGAGTATATGGTTCCACTCATTGTGAACTCTGGGTATATGGTTCCACTCATTGTGAACTCTGGGTATATGGTTCAACTCATTGTGAACTCTGGGTATATGGCTCCAATTATTGTGAACACTGGGTGTATGGTTCAACTCATTGTGAACACTGGGTATATGGTTCCACTCATTGTGAACTCTTGGTATATGGTTCCACTCATTGTGAACTCTGGGTATATGGTTCCACTCATTGTGAACTCTGGGTATATGGTTCCACTCATTGTGAACTCTGGGTATATGGCTCCAATTATTGTGAACACTGGGTATATGGTTCCACTCATTGTGAACACTGGGTATATGGTTCCACTCATTGTGAACTCTGGTTATATGGTTCCACTCATTGTGAACTCTGGGTATATGGTTCCACTCAATGTGAACTCCTGGTTTATGGCTCCACTTATTGTGAACAGTGGGTATATGGTTCCACTTATTGTGAACACTGGGTATGGTTCCACTCATTGTGAACCTGGGTATATGGTTCCACTCATTGTGAACACTGGGTATATGGCTCCACTTATTGTGAACACTGGGTATATGGTTCCACTCATTGTGAACTCTGGGTATATAGCTCCACTTATTGTGAACACTGGGTATATGGTCCACTCATTGTGAACACTGGGTATATGTGTTCCACTCATTGTGAACCTGGGTATATGGTTCCACTCATTGTGAACTCTGGGTATATGGCTCCACTTATTGTGAACACTGGGTATATGGTTCCACTCATTGTGAACTCTGGGTATATGGTTTAACTTATATATTACACTAGTATAGGATGACACGAGTCGGTATTGCCAGTGGTATAAAGACCGAAATATGTGTTTCTCCTGGGTATATATCATTCAGGGTATATGCTCCACATTGTGATATCACGAGTATATGTTTCAAAGTAATTCTGGGTAAATATCTCCAGTATGATATCTCAGAGCATATGTATCACGTCCATATCTCAGGTATATATCTCAGGAATATATCTGGTATATGTTTCCATATTTATCTCAGGGTATATGCTCATATATTCAGGATATATATCGCATTTTATATATCTAAGTTTACATATATCAGAGTATATATCTAAGGGTATATATCTCAGAGTATATATCTAAGGGTATGTATCTCAGAGTATATATCTCAGAGTATATATCTCACAGTATATATCTCACAGTATATATCTCACAATATATATCTCAGAGTATATATCTCAGTTTAATATTCAGAGTATATATCTCAGAGTATATATCTCAGAGTCATATATCTCAGAGTATATATCTCAGGAATATATCTCAAGTATATATTTCAAGTATATATCTCAGGTTATATATATCAGAGTATATATCTCAGGGTATATATCTCAGTTTATATATCTAGGGTATATATCTCAGGGTAATATCTCAAAGTATATATCTTAGAGTATACATCTAGCGTAATATCTCAGAGTACATATCTCAAGTATATTCTCAAGTATATCTCATGATAATATTCATTTTATATATCTCTGGTATGTATCTCAGTGTATATATATCAGAGTATATTTCTCAGGGTATATATCTCAGAGTATATATATCTCACAGTATATATCTCAGAGTATATATCTCACAGTATATATATCAGAGTATATATCTCGGTTTATATATATCAGAGTATATATCTCAGGGTATATATCTCAGAGTATATATCTCAAAGTATATATCTCAGAGTATATATCTCAGAGTATATATCTCAGAGTATATATCTCAGAGTATATATCACAAAGTATATATCTCAGAGTACATATCTCAGACTATATATCACAGTGTATATATCTCAGAGTATATATCTCAGGGTATATATCTCAGGGTACATATCTCAAATTATATATCTTAGAGTATACATCTCAGCGTAAATATCTCAGAGTACATATCTCAAAGTATATTTCTCAGAGTATATCTCATGATAAATATATCATTTTATATATCTCTGGGTATGTATCTCAGAGTATATATCTCAGAGTATATTTCTCACAGTATATATCTCAGAGTATATATATCACAGTATATATCTCACAGTATATATCTCAGTTTAAATATATCAGAGTATATATCTAAGGGTATATAACTCAGAGTATATATCTCAAAGTATATATTTCAGAGTATATATCTCAGAGTATATATCACAAAGTATATATATCAAAGTACATATCACAGAGTATATCGCAGTGTAAATATCTCAGAGTATATATCTCAGAGTATATATCATAGTGTATATATCTCAGAGAATATGTATCAGCGTATATATCTCAGGGTATATATCTCAGAGTATATCTCAGAGTTTATATTTCAGGCCATATATCTCAGAGTATATATCTCAGAGTATATATATCAGAGTATATAACTCAGAGTATATATTCAGAGTATATATCTCAGGGACTATATCTCAGAGAATATCTCAGGGTATATATATCAAGGCAAACGGAAACCAGGCCTATGTGAATATTATGCACTTGGTATCTGCAGGCATGGAAAATTTGGGAAATCAGATGGGACATGCAATTATGATCACCCCAGAAAATGACGTTCCCATATGAAAACAGGCAAATGCAACCTCCCGTCCTGTAAGTTTTTCCACCCTGAAATGTGCCACACATCAATTCAGGAAAGACAGTGCTATAACTTATATTGCCAGGCATACCACCTAAAGGGTACGAGGCGACATAGAACATCCAGACCATGGCAAAATCAGGGTAGCCACAGCCACTCCGGAGAGAGAGGATTTTTTAGTGCCAGGAAAGAAAAAAAGCTGGCAGGAAATGACAGAAATTGTACACCAACTGCAATCATTTCTGGAGTGGAATCACAGTCAGTGGCCTCCACTCCATTACAACAGATATTAGAGCCAGGAAAAAAAGACCCCCCCATACCACCAATACCACCAATCCAACTACATTCATCTTTGCTAATATACAGGGTCTAAAGCCAGCAACAAACAACAAGGTACCTTACATTAGTGGACTGCTTACAGAGTCAAATGCTATGTTTGCGGCTTTCACAGAGACCCACATAAGAGATCACTTGGACAATGAAATATGGATCCCGGGCTACAACCTATACACGTGTGACAGAGTGAACAGGCAAAGAGGGAGGGGTTGGCCTGTATATCACAGAGTCACTTATATGTTCAGAACTACTAAATGCCTCAAATGATGTAGTTGAAGTATTAGCAATAAAGGTCGAGAATCAAAACCTGGTCATCGTGGTTGTCTACAAGCCCCCGGATGCAACGTCCCAACAATTCCAGGAA
>WNWK01030579.1:0-5000 GCA_009830355.1 Cherax destructor
GAAAGGGAAAAGGGAGGATGGGGAGATGGGAAAGGGAGGGGGATTGGGGGGTAATTAGGTTCGGTCTGAGGAAGAAGACCAAAAGGTCCAATTCCTCAGACCGATAGCCTCTTTACCACGTCAAGGAGCCCCCCTTAAAGGGGAGAAGGTCATTAATACCTGTGCTGCAGATGGTCATTAATACCTGTGCTGCAGATGGTCAATAATACCTGTGCTGCAGATGGTCATTAATACCTGTGCTGCAGATGGTCATTAATACCTGTGCTGCAGAAGCTCATTAATACCTGTGCTGCAGATGGTCATTAATACCTGTGCTGCAGAAGCTCATTAATACCCGTGCTGCAGATGGTCATTAATACCTGTGCTGCAGAAGCTCATTAATACCTGTGCTGCAGATGGTCATTAATACCTGTGCTGCAGATGGTCATTAATACCTGTGCTGCAGATGGTCATTAATACCTGTGCTGCAGATGGTCATTAATACCTGTGCTGCAGATGGTCATTAATACCTGTGCTGCAGATGGTCCTTAATACCTGTGCTGCAGATGGTCATTAATACCTGTGCTGCAGATGGTCATTAATACCTGTGCTGCAGATGGTCATTAATACCTGTGCTGCAGATGGTCATTAATACCTGTGCTGCAAATGGTCATTAATACCTGTGCTGCAGATGGTCATTAATACCTGTGCTGCAGATGGTCATTAATACCTGTGCTGCAGAAGCTCATTAATACCTGTGCTGCAGGAGGTCATTAATACCCGTGCTGCAGATGGTCATTGATACCTGTGCTGCAGATGGTCATTAATATCTGTGCTGCAGATGGTCATTAATACCTGTGCTGCAGATGGTCATTAATACCTGTGCTGCAGATGGTCATTAATACCTGTGCTGCAGATGGTCATTAATACCTGTGCTGCAGATGGTCATTAATACCTGTGCTGCAGATGGTCATTAATACCTGTGCTGCAGAAGGTCTTTAATACCTGTGCTGCAGAAGGTCATTAATACCTGTGCTGCAGATGGCTGGTCAGGTACCGACTTTAGGTGCCTGTCCAGTGCCTGCTTGAAGACAGCCAGGGGTTTGTTGGTAATCCCCCTGATGTACCTGATGTACCTGTGACAAACACCAGATATACCTGGACACACTACAGGTGTGGGTAAACAAGTGACTTCTCCAGGTATAGAGAACTAATACAAGATTGTCTGAACTGGAGAAGGAGGATAAGAAAGACCGGACGCGGAGTACAGCCTGGGTGGAGAGAAGCTGTAAATATCAGTGAGTGTAAAGGACCTGGTGTGACTATAACACCGAGCAGAAACACACATGAAGATAAGATACTTGGGCATGATACAATGTTTGTACAGAGGTGAATGTCGTGTAGGTGGACACGCAGGAAGTCCCTTAATGTGTAGAGCATTTCTCGCTAACTTAACATAAATAAGACAAGGACAAAGTTAGTGGTTTTATATACAGTCTTTAAGGTGGGTTTAAATATAAGTTTGGGAGTTACAATGAATACTAGAGAAGTGAATGTCATGTTAGTTCATATTATGTGCCTTTGATCAAGCTTAATTATGATTGTAGGTTGTGAGGATTACAGTATTAAAATGGGGACACAATCAGTGTTTTAATGGTTGTGAGAATTTACAGATATTAAGTATAAGATTATGTGGTTATACATGTTTTTGACTAGTGTTGAGATGTGTTAGGGAGACACTGGTTCAGACACTGCCTCAGACACTGCCTCAGACACTACCTCAGACACTGCCTCAGACACTGGTTCAGATACTGCCTCAGACACTGCCTCAGACACTGCCTCAGACACTGCCTCAGACACTGGTTCAGACACTGCCTCAGACACTGCCTCAGACACTGCCTCAGACACTGCCTCAGACACTGCCTCAGACACTGCCTCAGACACTGCCTCAGACACTACCTCAGACACTGCCTCAGACACTGGTTCAGACACTGGTTCAGACACTGCCTCAGACACTGCCTCAGACACTGCCTCAGACACTGCCTCAGACACTGCCTCAAACACTGCCTCAGACACTGCCTCAGACTGCCTCAGACACTACCTCAGACACTGCCTCAGACACTGCCTCAGACACTACCTCAGACACTGCCTCAGACACTGCCTCAGACACTGCCTCAGACACTGCCTCAGACACTGCCTCAGACACTGCCTCAGACACTGCCTCAGACACTACCTCAGACACTGGTTCAGACACTGCCTCAGACACTGCCTCAGACACTGCCTCAGACACTGCCTCAGACACTGCCTCAGACACTGCCTCAGACACTACCTCAGACACTGGTTCAGACACTGGTTCAGACACTGCCTCAGACACTGCCTCAGACACTGCCTCAGACACTGCCTCTGACACTGCCTCAGACACTGCCTCAGACACTACCTCAGACACTGCCTCAGACACTGCCTCAGACACTACCTTAGACACTGCCTCAGACACTGCCTCAGACACTGCCTCAGACACTGCCTCAGACACTGCCTCAGACACTGCCTCAGACACTGCCTCAGACACTGCCTCAGACACTGCCTCAGACACTACCTCAGACACTACCTCAGACACTGCCTCAGACACTGCCTCAGACACTGCCTCAGACACTGCCTCAGACACTACCTCAGACACTGCCTCAGACACTGCCTCAGACACTGCCTCAGACACTGCCTCAGACACTGCCTCAGACACTGCCTCAGACACTGCCTCAGACACTGCCTCAGACACTGCCTCAGACACTGCCTCAGACACTACCTCAGACACTGCCTCAGACACTCCTCAGACACTGCCTCAGACACTGCCTCAGACACTACCTCAGACACTGCCTCAGACACTGCCTCAGACACTGCCTCAGACACTGCCTCAGACACTACCTCAGACACTACCTCAGACACTGCCTCAGACACTACCTCAGACACTGCCTCAGACACTAATGCCCTCAGACACTGCCTCAGACACTGCCTCAGACACTGCCTCAGACACTACCTCAGACACTGTTCAGACACCTGCCTCAGACACTGCCTCAGACACTGCCTCAGACACTGCCTCAGACACTGCCTCAGACACTGCCTCAGACACTGCCTCAGACACTGGTTCAGACACTGCCTCAGACACTGCCTCAGACACTGCCTCAGACACTGCCTCAGACACTGCCTCAGACACTGCCTCAGACACTGCCTCAGACACTACCTCAGACACTGCCTCAGACACTGCCTCAGACACTACCTGAGACACTGCCTCAGACACTGCCTCAGACACTGCCTCAGACACTGCCTCAGACACTGCCTCTAGACACTGCCTCAGACACTGCCTCAGACACTGCACTCTCAGACACTGCCTCAGACACTGCCTCAGACACTACCTCAGACACTGCCTCAGACACTGCCTCAGACACTGCCTCAGACACTGCCTCAGACACTGCTCAACACCTCAGACACTACCTCAGACACTGCCTCAGACACTGCCTCAGACACTGCCTCAGACACTGCCTCAGACACTGCCTTAGACACTGCCTCAGACACTGCCTCAGACACTGCCTCAGACACTGCCTCAGACACTGCCTCAGACACACCTCAGACACTGCCTCAGACACTGCCTCAGACACTACCTGAGACACTGCCTCAGACACTGCCTCAGACACTGCCTCAGACACTGCCTCAGACACTGCCTCAGACACTGGTTCAGACACTGCCTCAGACACTGCCTCAGACACTGCCTCAGACACTACCTCAGACACTGCCTCAGACACTGCCTCAGACACTGCCTCAGACACTGCCTCAGACACTGCCTCAGACACTCCCTCAGACACTGCCTCAGACACTGCCTCAGACACTGCCTCAGACACTGTCTCAGACACTGCCTCAGACACTGCCTCAGACACTGCCTCAGCCTCTCAGACACTGCCTCAGACCCTCAGACACTGCACTCAGACACTGCCTCAGACACTGCCTCAGACACTGGTTCAGACACTGCCTCAGACACTGCCTCATACACTGCCTCAGACACTGCCTCAGACAGTGCCTCAGACACTGTCTCAGACACTGCCTCAGACACTGCCTCAGACACTGCCTCAGACACTGCCTCAGACACTGCCTCAGACACTACCTCAGACACTGCCTCAGACACTGCCTCAGACACTGCCTCAGACACTGCCTCAGACACTACCTCAGACACTACCTCAGACACTGCCTCAGACACTGCCTCAGACACTGCCTCAGACACTGCCTCAGACACTACCTCAGACACTGCCTCAGACACTACCTCAGACACTGCCTCAGACACTGCCTCAGACACTACCTCAGACACTGCCTCAGACACTACCTCAGACACTGCCTCAGACACTGCCTCAGACACTACCTCAGACACTACCTCAGACACTGCCTCAGACACTACCTCAGACACTGCCTCAGACACTGCCTCAGACACTACCTCAGACACTGCCTCAGACACTACCTTAGACACTGCCTCAGACACTGCCTCAGACACTACCTCAGACACTACCTCAGACACTGCCTCAGACACTGCCTCAGACACTGCCTCAGACACTGTCTCAGACACTGGCTCTGCAGATTTCCAGCAGAGAGCTCCAGATTTTGGGTCATTTTATGTAAATTGGATTTTTACTGAGATTTAGCGGGACACGGGGTAAGTCATAGAGACTGTTGTGGCCAGTGTTGTCTGTGGATGCTGCTCTAAGTATCAAGACGGTACTTCAGGTCGGGATTAATATTGGAATTGATTGTTCTGTCACTGTAGTTTCACAGTAGTGAAGAGTGAATGTTTTGTATAGTGAGTGGGTTTAGGTGTGTGAAGAGTGGGAGGAGTGGTGTCTCGCAGGGGACCTGTCATGTGGGTATTAAAGTGAATTGGTGTAGTGGATCCTCAGACACGAATAACGTAGGTGAGGTAGATGAGTGAGTAGTATAATATAAAGATGAGGGCAGCAACACATGCGACAACCTTATATACGACATTCGTT
>WNWK01030579.1:7500-23394 GCA_009830355.1 Cherax destructor
TCAAGCAGTGTAGTTGTCTGTCCCAGTAAGTGACCACCATAACTACCATCATGCTGGTACACACAGTCAACAGTGTGGTTCTGTCCCAGTAAGTGTACTACATAACTACCATCTTGACTGTACACACAGTCAAGCAGTGTGGTTGTCTGTCCCAGTAATGTACTACCATAACTACCATCTGACTGTACACCAACAGTCAAGCAGTGTGGTTGTCTGTCCCGAAGTGTACACCATAACTACCATCTGTGCTACACACAACAGTCACAGTGTGGTTGTCTGTCCCAGAATGTACTACCATAACTACCATCTTGACTGTACCACACAGTCAAGCAGTGTGGTTGTCTGTCCCAGTAAGTGTACTACCATAACTACCATTTGACTGCTAACACACAAGCAGGTGGTTGTCTGTCCCAGTAAGTGTACACCATAACTACCTCTGACTGTACCACAACAGTCAAGCAGTGTGGTTGTCTGTCCCAGTAAGTGTACTACCATAACTACCTCATGACTGGTACACACAACAGTCAAGCAGTGTGGTTGTCTGTCCCAGTAAGTGTACACATAACTACCATCTTGACTGTACACACAACAGCAACAGTGTGGTTGTCTGTCCCAGTAAGTGTACTACCAAACAACATCTGACTGCTACACAACAGTCAACAGTGTGGTTGTCTGTCCCAGTAAGTGTACACCATAACTACCATCTGACTAGTACACAACAGTCAAGCAGTGTGGTTGTCTGTCCCAGTAATGTACTACCATAACTACCATCATGACTAGTACACACAACAGTCAAGCAGTGTGGTTGTCTGTCCCATAAGTGTACACAAACTACCATCTGACTGTACACAAGTCAAGCAGTGTGGTCTGTCCCAGTAAGTACACCATACACCATCTGACTGCACACAACAGTCAAGCAGTGTGGTTGCTGTCCCAGTAATGTACTACCATAACTACCATCTTGACTAGTACACAACAGTCAAGCAGTGTGGTTGTCTGTCCCAGTAAGTGTACTACCATAACTACCATCATGACTAGTACACAACAGTCAAGCAGTGTGGTTGTCTGTCCCAGTAAGTGTACTACCATAACTACATCTTGTTACACAACAGTCACAGTGGTTGTCTGTCCCGTAAGTAACATAACACCATTGACTGCTCCAAGTCAAGCAGTGGTTGTCGTCCCGTAAGTGTACCACCATAACATCATGACTGTCACACAGCAGCGTGTGGTTTCTGTCCCAGTAAGTAACATACTACCATCATGACTGTACACACAACAGTCAAGCAGTGTGGTTGTCTGTCCCAGTAAGTGTACTACCATAACTACCATCATGACTGTACACACAACAGTCAAGAGTGTGGTTGTCTGTCCCAGTAAGTGTACCACCATAACTACCATCTGACTGCACACACAACAGTCAAGCAGTGTGGTTGTCTGTCCCAGTAAGTGTACACCATAACTACCATCATGACTGTACACACAACAGTCAAGCAGTGTGGTTGTCTGTCCCAGTAAGTGTACCACCATAACTACCTTGCTAGTACACACAACAGTCAAGCAGTGTGGTTGTCTGTCCCAGTAAGTGTACTACCATAACTACCATCTGACTGTACACACAACAGTCAAGCAGTGTGGTTGTCTGTCCCAGTAAGTGTACCACCATAACTACCATCATGACTAGTACACACAACAGTCAAGCAGTGTGGTTGTCTGTCCCAGTAAGTGTACCACCATAACTACCATCATGACTAGTACACACAACAGTCAAGCAGTGTGGTTGTCTGTCCCAGTAAGTGTACACCATAACTACCATCATGACTGTCACACAACAGTCAAGCGTGTGGTTGTCTGTCCCAGTAAGTGTACACCATAACTACCATCTGACTGTACACACAACAGTCAAGCAGTGTGGTTGTCTGTCCCAGTAAGTGTACACCATAACTACCATCTGACTGTACACACAACAGTCAAGCAGTGTGGTTGTCTGTCCCAGTAAGTGTACACCATAACTACCATCATGACTAGTACACACAACAGTCAAGCAGTGTGGTTGTCTGTCCCAGTAAGTGTACCACCATAACTACCATCATGACTGCTACACACAACAGTCAAGCAGTGTGGTTGTCTGTCCCAGTAAGTGTACCACCATAACTACCATCATGACTGTACACAACAGTCAAGCAGTGTGGTTGTCTGTCCCAGTAAGTGTACCACCATAACTACCATCATGACTGTACAACAACAGTCAAGCAGTGTGGTTGTCTGTCCCAGTAAGTGTCAATAACTCCTCTTGAGTAAAAGTCAAGCTGTGGTTGTTGTCCATAAGTGTACATCCAACACCATCTGACTAGTACACACAACAGTCAAGCAGGTGTTGTCTGTCCCAGTAAGTGTCTAAACCATTGACTGTACACACAACAGTCAACAGTGTTGTCTGTCCCAGAAGTGTACACATAACACCATCATTGATAGTCACACACAGTCAAGCAGTGTGGTTGTCTGTCCCAGAAGTACTACCATAACTACCATCATGACTGTACACACAACAGTCAGCAGTGTGGTTGTCTGTCCCAGTAAGTGTACTACCATAACTACATCATGACTAGTACACACAACAGTCAAGCAGTGTGGTTGTCTGTCCCAGTAAGTGTACCACCATAACTACCATCATGACTGCTACACACAACAGTCAAGCAGTGTGGTTGTCTGTCCCAGTAAGTGTACCACCATAACTACCATCATGACTAGTACACACAACAGTCAAGCAGTGTGGTTGTCTGTCCCAGTAAGTGTACTACCATAACTACCATCATGACTAGTACACACAACAGTCAAGCAGTGTGGTTGTCTGTCCCAGTAAGTGTGTCGTGTGGGTCTTGGGAGAGATATATAGGAGGTCAAAGATACTCCTTGTTGGATGGTTACGGTATATTTACAGTAAGTGAAGGAGAGTCCAGCACACCGTCTGTCTCGCCTGTAGGTCTAACGTTAGTGAGGGAGAGTGCCTATGAGAGGCTGTGCACATGCGCTGAGCCTCTGACGTCAGCGGGTACCGTGACGTCACACGCAAAGGGACCAGCTGTATAAAAGGAAAGATACACTACACAAGTGTATATATGATACTGACACGACAGCTCGGCCATGTTATCGTATGACGTCTCGGCATACTATACAACTCTATAGGCTGAACAGACAGGTGGTACTGGATGAATTTATACAATAGCAAACACATTATAACTTTGAACTGATCAAGATTAATCTTACTCTCGCACTTCTTGAGTTAATGGTACATAAGAGAAATTTAATGGATCTAGATATAATGGATTATATATAAAACAATTGCAAATTTGATCGATCAATCTATATTCATGCACTCAGCGGGTTCTGAGGAAGAATAAATATATTTACAAGGAAGAAGTTTTAACAGAAAAGAGAGACTCGGCTAGCACGGTCAACTGTTAAAGCTCAGAACTCGCAGGGAACATGAACACACAAAAAAAAAAAATTCTAGATAATGAACACTTAGTAACAAAACACACAGTCGACAATTTCTCTTAACTCAATCATCTAATTGTACAGTCTATTTACATTTAACCCCAACTCTGCTAGGGTAAGGTTTACATATACAGAATGGTTATCATCTCTGGGTGGATCAAACTCTGTTACAGTAGGTAACTCAACTTCTGATTGAGGAGGGTCTACACTGATATCAACAAATGATACTTGGGGGTTTCTCAACACTTGTCGTGTACGCAAGGAGTAACGACAATCAGGTTGTCCCTCTGACTCACTACTAGAAGTTGAATGTACTGGGTCAGACGGATTATCATTGCCAGTCACAACAGTCTCGTCGTCAGGGGCTTCGTCTTCGTCACATACTAACTTCATATGATCTAGATGCGATTCTTTACAAGGGAGATATTACCTCACTTGTGTGCTCATTAATGAACACACAAGTGAGTGTATCCTGGGAAGTGCTCATTAATAAGCACACAAGTGAGTGTATCCTGGGAAGTGCTCATTAATAAGCACACAAGTGAGTGTATCCTGGGAAGTGCTCATTAATAAGCACACAAGTGAGTGTATCCTGGGAAGTGCTCATTAATAAGCACACAAGTGAGTGTATCCTGGGAAGTGCTCATTAATGAGCACACAAGTAAGTGTATCCTGGGAAGTGCTCATTAATAAGCACACAAGTGAGTGTATCCTGGGAAGTGCTCATTAATAAGCACACAAGTGAGTGTATCTTGGGAAGTGCTCATTAATGAGCACACAAGTGAGTGTATCCTGGGAAGTGCTCATTTTCAACTAATTTCTGACATTGTTTTCTATGATGGTGCAGTAAAGTCAGTTGATAAATTAGACACATATGGGTATCCTTATCGCCACACACTGGCTTCATCAGTCCTATACAAAGAAGAATTGTGAAGATCAGAAGGAGTTTGAGGTAATCAGTCCCTCAGTCTGCAGTCAATTGACTCCAGACTGAAAAATACACCTCTCCACTTAGAGGTGTATATCTCTCAGTGTATACACACCTGGTACAGAACCTGTATGGTACCTCTCTCTCTCTCTCTCTCTCTCTCTCTCTCTCTCTCTCTCTCTCTCTCTCTCTCTCTCTCTCTCTCTCTCTCTCTCTCTCATCTCTCAGCTCTAGCTATGGGCCAGTAGGCTTCCTGCAGTGTTGCAACTTGAACAACAATCTCATGTTCGCCATTTGCATGTGCCTTTATCTCTAAAGGTCAGGAGTATGAACGTTGTTGTAGAGAAAGAGTGCAGCTGGTGAGTGCAGCTGGTGAGTGCAGCTGGTGAGTGCAGCTGGTGAGTGCAGCTGGTGAGTGCAGCTGGTGAGTGTCGCTAGTGAGTGCAGCTGGTGAGTGCAGCTGGTGAGTGCAGCTGGTGAGTGCAGCTGGTGAGTGCAGCTGCACCTTCATTTATCTCTCTCTTTAAGAACATTTCTCTCACTGTCAACATTCATGACACTGAACACTTTCCTGCAGGTCATCTGAACCAGCCTGAGGCACCACTGGTCATTGCTTCCCAGGATGTGTACCATCCTGGTCCAGGGTGACTGACTAGGTGCTGGGGCTGTCTGGGGTGTCACAGTGAGGGTGGTGGACCTGGGGTAGTCACTAACTAGGTGCTGGGGCTGTCTAGGGTGTCACAGTGAGGGTGGTGGACCTGGGGTAGTCACTAACTAGGTGCTGCGGCTGTCTAGGGTGTCATAGGGAGGGTGGTGGACCTGGGGTAGTCACTAACTAGGTGCTGGGGCTGTCTAGGGTGTCATAGTGAGGGTGGTGGACCTGGGGTAGTCACTAACTAGGTGCTGGGGTTGTCTGGAGTGTTATAGTGAGGGTGGTGGACCTGGGGTAGTCACTAACTAGGTGCTTGGGCTGTCTGGTGTGTAACAGTGATGGTGGTAGACCTGGGGTAGTCACTAACTAGGTGCTGGGGCTGTCTGGAGTGTTATAGTGAGGGTGGTGGACCTGGGGTAGTCACTAACTAGGTGCTTGGGCTGTCTGGTGTGTCATAGTGAGGGTGGTGGACCTGGGGTAGTCACTAACTAGGTGCTGGGGCTGTCTGGGGTGTCATAATGAGGGTGGTGGACCTGGGGTAGTCACTAACTATGTGCTGGGGTTGTCTGGTGTGGCACAGTGATGGTGGCGGACATGGAGTAGTCAATAACTAGGTGCTGGGGTTGTCTGGTGTGCCAAAGTGATGGTGGCGGACCTGGAGTAGTCAATAACTAGGTGCTGTGGCTATTTGGGGTGTCATAGTGAGGGTGGTGGACCTGGGGTAGTCAATAACTAGGTGCTGGGGCTGTCTGGTGTGTCATAGTGAGGGTGGTGGACCTGTAGGTGCTGGGGCTGTCTGGTGTGTCACAGTGAGGGTGGTGGACCTGTAGGTGCTGGGGCTGTCTGGTGTGTCACAGTGATAGTGGTGGACCTGGGGTAGTCACTAACTAGGTGTTGGGGCTGTCTAGGGTGTCATAGTGAGGGTGGTGGACCTGGGGTAGTCACTAACTAGGTGCTGGGGTTGTCTGGTGTGTCACAGGGATGGTGGTGGACCTGGGGTAGTCACTAACTAGGTGCTCGGGCTGTCTGGGGTGTCATAGTGATGGTGGTGGACCTGGGGTAGTCACTAACTAGGTGCTGGGGTTGTCTGGTGTGTCACAGTGATGGTGGCGGACCTGGAGTAGTCACTAACTAGGTGCTAGGGTTGTCTTGTGTCACAGTGATGGTGGCGGACCTGGGGTAGTCAATAACTAGGTGCTGGGGCTATCTGGGGTGTCATAGTGAGGGTGGTGGACCTGGGGTAGTCACTAACTAGGTGCTGGGGTTGTCTGGTGTGTCACAGTGATGGTGGTGGACCTGGGGTAGTCAATAACTAGGTGCTGGGGCTGTCTGGGGTGTCATAGTGATGGTGGTGGACCTGGGGTAGTCACTAACTAGGTGCTGGGGTTGTCTGGTGTGTCACAGTGATGGTGGCGGACCTGGGGTAGTCACTAACTAGGTGCTGGGGTTGTCTGGTGTGTCACAGTGATGGTGACGGACCTGAGGTAGTCAATAACTAGGTGCTGGGGCTGTCTGGGGTGTCACAGTGATGGTGGTGGACCTGGGGTAGTCAATAACTAGGTGCTGGGGTTGTCTGGTGTGTCACAGTGACGGTGGCGGACCTGGGGTAGTCAATAACTAGGTGCTGGGGCTGTCTGGTGTGTCACAGTGATGGTGGCGGACCTGGGGTAGTCAATAACTAGGTGCTGGGGTTGTCTGGTGTGTCATAGTGATGGTGGTGGACCTGGGGTAGTCACTAACTAGGTGCTGGGGCTGTCTGGGGTGTCATAGTGAGGGTGGTGGACCTTGGGTAGTCACTAAGTAGGTGCTGGGGCTGTCTGGGGTGTCATAGTGAGGGAGGTGGACCTGGGGTAGTCAATAACTAGGTGCTGGGGCTGTCTTGTGTGTCAGAGTGAGGGTGGTGGACCTGAGGAAGGTTACCTGTCATACAGAAAGACCCCAAACCCCCAGCCTGGTCTGGCTAACACCATACTAGCCCTGCCTTCCTCTGTCATACCTCTAACAGTGAGTGTTGGTATACTAACTTTAGCAGTGAGTGTTATGCTAACTGTAGCAGTGGCAGGTACTCAGTACTAGGGCTGGTGGTGGTTGTGGTGTTAGGGGTGGTGGTGGTGGTGGTGGTAGGGGTGGTGGTGGTGGTGGTGGTGGTTTTGGTTACGTCACCAGTCAGTCCACTGAAGATAGCTGAGTTCATCCACGAGAAAGAACTATCCACCCTCGTCCTCTACTTTCCCATCACCCCCTCCGTCCTTAACTCCCACCCACTTCCCTCTCCTCCCTCTCTGCCCTCCCACATTCCTCTCTCTCCCACCTTTCCTGTCCTTTCTTTATCCCTTCCTGTGTGTCTGTGCTGTTTCCTGCAGTCATCTTATGGCCCTCCCTCCTCCCTCTCTCTCTCTATCATGGTAGTGGTACTATAGCTAGTGGTGGTAGTAGTGGTAGTGATGGTAGTAGCAGTTACATCTTAGTAACCTTGATACAGACAGGACTGTCGTGTTAGTTGTGGTAGTGGTAGTAGTAGTGGTAGTACTGGTAGTGGTGGTGGTTATATCATAGTAACCTTGGTACAGACAGGACTGTCGTGGTACTGGTGGTAGTACTGGTAGTGGTGGTGGTTACATCATAGTAACCTTGGTACAGACAGGACTTTCGTGGTACTGGTGGTAGTAGTGGTAGTGGTGGTGGTTACATCATAGTAACCTTGGTACAGACAGGACTGTCGTGGTACTGGTGGTAGTACTGGTAGTGGTGGTGGTTACATCATAGTAACCTTGGTACAGACAGGACTGTCGTGGTACTGGTGGTAGTAGTGGTAGTGGTGGTGGTTACATCATAGTAACCTTGGTACAGACAGGACTGTCGTGGTACTGGTGGTAGTACTGGTAGTGGTGGTGGTTACATCATAGTAACCTTGGTACAGACAGAACTGTCGTGGTACTGGTGGTAGTACTGGTAGTGGTGGTGGTTACATCATAGTAACCTTGGTACAGACAGGACTGTCGTGGTACTGGTGGTAGTACTGGTAGTGGTGGTGGTTACATCATAGTAACCTTGGTACAGACAGGACTGTCGTGGTACTGGTGGTAGTACTGGTAGTGGTGGTGGTTACATCATAGTAACCTTGGTACAGACAGGACTGTCGTGGTACTGGGAGTTGGTAGTGAAGCCTTTGGGTAGTAGTGGTTGGTGGTTACATCATAGTAACCTTGGTACAGACAGGACTGTCGTGGTACTGGTGGTAGTACTGGTAGTGGTGGTGGTTACATCATAGTAACCTTGGTACAGACAGGACTGTCGTGGTACTGGTAGTAGTAGTGGTAGTGGGGGTGATAGGGGTACTAGTAGTGCTGGTGGTCTACCTGGGGTATACCTGGAGGGGGTTTCGGGGGTCAACGCCCCCGCGACCCAGTCCATGGACAGGCCTCGTGGTAGATCAGGGCCTGATCAACCAGGCTGTTACTGCTGGCCGCACGTAAACCTGACTTTAGGTGCCTGTCCAGCTCTTTCTTGAAGACAGCCAGGGGTCTTGAAGAGAGCCAGGGGTCTTGAAGACAGCCAGGGGTCTTGAAGACAGCCAGAGGTCTTGAAGAGCCAGAGGTCTTGAAGAGAGCCAGGGGTCTTGAAGACAGCCAGGGGTCTTGAAGACAGCCAGGGGTCTTGAAGACAGCCAGGGGTCTTGAAGACAGCCAGGGGTCTTGAAGACAGCCAGGGGTCTTGAAGACAGCCAGGAGTCTTGAAGACAGCCAATTGTCTTGAAGACAGCCAGGGGTCTTGAAGACAGCCAGGAGTCTTGAAGACAGCCAGGAGTCTTGAAGACAGCCAATTGTCTTGAAGACAGTCAGGGGTCTGTTGGTAATTCCCCTTATGTATGCTGGGAGGCAGATGAACAGTTTCGGGCCCCTGACACTTATTGTGTTGTCTCTCAGTGTACTCGTGGCGCCCCTGCTTTTCATTGGGGGAATGTTGCATCCCCTGCCGAGTCTTTTGCTGTCGTAGGGAGATTTGGGATTAGTCCCTCTAGGATTTTCCAAGAGTATATTATCATGTATCTCTCTCTCGCCTGCGTTCCAGAGAGTACAGGTCAAGTGCTTCCAAGCGTTCCAGAAATTAAGGTGTTTGATGGAACTTATATGTGCAGTAAAGGTTCTATGTACATTCTCTAGATCTGCGAGTTCACTGCCTTGAATGGACCTTGTTCCGATGGTTCTCATTATCCATCCCTTGTTCTGAATGTTCTTATTATCCACTCCATCATTTTCCTGGCAGATATGATAGTGACACTGTTGTAATCCTGTTGTAATCCTTGAAGGTGATATCCTCAGACTGTGATATAACTACCACTATCTTTGCAGACAGTACCAGACTCTGCATAAGACTGTCAACCATAAGGACACAGTAAATCAACCAGATATTAACCAACTGTTACAATGGGCAGCGGGCAACAATATGATGATCCATGAAGAGAAATTTCAACTTCTCCGTTATGGAAAACTGGAGGACTTAATAATTAGAAGTGAGTATACTACAACCTCTAACCATACAATAGAGTGTGAAGGACCTGGGAGTGATAATTACACAGAGGACTGTAGTAGTGGTAGTTGTGGTAGTAGTGGTAGGGGTGGTGGTTACATCACAGTAACCTTGGTACATAGAGGACTGTAGTGGTGGTAGTTGTGGTAGTAGTGGTAGGGGTGGTGGTTACATCACAGTAACCTTGGTACACAGAGGACTGTAGTGGTGGTATTTGTGGTAGTAGTGGTAGGGGTGGTGGTTACATCACAGTAACCTTGGTACACAGAAAACTGTAGTGGTGGTAGTTGTGGTAGTAGTGGTAGGGGTGGTGGTTACATCACAGTAACCTTGGTACACAGAGGACTGTAGTGGTGGTAGTTGTGGTAGTAGTGGTAGGGGTGGTGGTTACATCACAGTAACCTTGGTACACAGAGGACTGTAGTGGTGGTAGTTGTGGTAGTAGTGGTAAGGGTGGTAGTTACATCACAGTAACCTTGGTACACAGAGGACTGTAGTGGTGGTAGTTGTGGTAGTAGTGGTAGGGGTGGTGGTTACATCACAGTAACCTTGGTACACAGAGGACTGTAGTGGTGGTAGTTGTGGTAGTAGTGGTAGGGGTGGTGGTTACATCACAGTAACCTTGGTACACAGAGGACTGTAGTGGTGGTAGTTGTGGTAGTAGTTGTAGGGGTGGTGGTTACATCACAGTAACCTTGGTACACAGAGGACTGTAGTGGTGGTAGTTGTGGTAGTAGTGGTACGGGTGGTGGTTACATCACAGTAGCCTTGGTACACAGAGGACTGTAGTGGTGGTAGTTGTGGTAGTAGTGGTAGGGGTGGTGGTTACATCACAGTAACCTTGGTACACAGAGGACTGTAGTGGTGGTAGTTGTGGTAGTAGTGGTAGGGGTGGTGGTTACATCACAGTAACCTTGGTACACAGAGGACTGTCGTCAGCATGTTGGAATCACCACCACCACCACCACCACCACCACCACCACCACCGCCACCGCCACCACCACCACCACCACCACCACCACCACCACCACCACCGCCACCACCACCACCACCACCACCACCACCGCCACCACCACCACCACCACCACCACCACCACCACCACCGCCACCGCCACCACCACCACCACCACCGCCACCACCACCACCACCACCACCACCGCCACCACCACAGGATTGCCTCCTTCCCTTCAGCTGGTCAAGGCTGCCAGGCTAGCAGGGAGGCAGGGTGGCAGGCAGGGTGGCAGCCAGGGAGGCAGGCAGGGTGGCAGCCAGGGAGGCAGGCAGGGTGGCAGCCGCCAGGGAGGCAGGCAGGGTGGCTGGCAGGTTGGCAGCCAGGGAGGCAGGCAGGGTGGGAGGCAGGGTGGCAGGCAGGGAGGCAGGCAGGGTGGCAGGCAGGGTGGCAGGCAGGGTAGCAGCTAGGGAGGCAGGCAGGGTGGCAGGCAGGGGGGCAGCCAGGGAGGCAGGCAGGGTGACAGGCAGGGTGGTAGCCAGGAAGGCAGGCAGGGTGGCAGGCAGGGTGGCAGCCAGGGAGGCAGGCAGGGTGGCTGGCAGGTTGGCAGCCAGGGAGGCAGGCAGGGTGGCAGGCAGGGTGGCAGGCAGGGAGGCAGGCAGGGAGGCAGGCAGGGTGGCAGGCAGGGTAGCAGTTAGGGAGGCAGGAAGGGTGGCAGGCAGGGTGGCAGCCAGGGAGGCAGGCAGGGTGACAGGCAGGGTGGTAACCAGGAAGGCAGGCAGGGTGGCAGGCAGGGTGGCAGCCAGGGAGGCAGGCAGGGTGGCAGGCAGGGTGGCAGCCAGGGAGGCAGGCAGGGTGGCAGGCAGGGTGGCAGCCAGGGAGGCAGGCAGGGTGGCATTCAGGGTGGCAGGCAGGGTGGCAGCAAGGGGGGCAGGCAGGGTGGCAGGCAGGGTGGCAGGGAGGGAGGCAGGGAGAGTAACACCTTACTTCCCATACAAGTATCCTTCCTTCTTCATGAGAAACAACACCAAGAACAACACACTTGAAGCAACACACTACAAGCAACACCATCAACAACACACTTGAAGCAACACACTACAAGCAACACCATCAACAACACACTTGAAGCAACACGCTACAAGCAACACCATCAACAACACACTTGAAGCAACACACTACAAGCAACACCAGCAACAACACACTTGAAGCAACACACTACAAGCAACACCATCAACAACACACTTGAAGCAACACGCTACAAGCAACACCATCAACAACACACTTGAAGCAACACACTACAAGCAACACCATCAACAACACACTTGAAGCAACACACTACAAGCAACACCATCAACAACACACTTGAAGCAACACACTACAAGCAACACCATCAACAACACACTTGAAGCAACACACTACAAGCAACACCATCAACAACACACTTGAAGCAACACACTACAAGCAACACCAGCAACAACACACTTGAAGCAACACACTACAAGCAACACCAGCAACAACACACTTGAAGCAACGCACTACAAGCAACACCATCAACAACACACTTGAAGCAACACACTACAAGCAACACCAGCAATAACACACTTGATGCAACACACTACAAGCAACACCATCAACAACACACTTGATGCAACACACTACAAGCAACACCATCAACAACACACTTGAAGCAACGCACTACAAGCAACACCATCAACAACACACTTGAAGCAACACACTACAAGCAACACCATCAACAACACACTTGAAGCAACACACTGCAAGCAAAACCAGCAACAACACACTTGAAGCAACACACTACAAGCAACACCATCAACAACACACTTGAAGCAACACACTACAAGCAACACCAGCAACAACACACTTGAAGCAACACACTACAAGCAACACCATCAACAACACACTTGAAGCAACACACTACAAGCAACACCATCAACAACACACTTGAAGCAACACACTACAAGCAACACCATCAACAACACACTTGAAGCAACACAATGCAAGCAACACCAGCAACAACACACTTGAAGCAACACACTACAAGCAACACCAGCAACAACACACTTGAAGCAACACACTACAAGCAACACCAGTAACAACACACTTGAAGCAACACACTACAAGCAACACCAGCAACAACACACTTGAAACAACACACTACAAGCAACACAGGCAACAACACACTTGAAGCAACACACTACAAGCAACACCATCAACAACACACTTGAAGCAACACACTACAAGCAACACCATCAACAACAAACTTGAAGCAACACACTACAAGCAACACCATCAACAACACACTTGAAGCAACACACTACAAGCAACACCATCAACAACACACTTGAAGCAACACACTACAAGCAACACCATCAACAACACACTTGAAGCAACACACTACAAGCAACACCATCAACAACACACTTGAAACAACACACTTGAAACTACACACTACAAGCAACACCATCAACAAAACACTTGATGCAACACACTACAAGCAACGCCATCAACAACACACTTGATGCAACACACTACAAGGAACACCATCAACAACACACTTGAAGCAACACACTACAAGGAACACCATCAACAACACACTTGAAACAACACACTACAAGCAACACAGGCAACAACACACTTGAAGCAACGCACTACAAGCAACACCATCAACAACACACTTGATGCAACACACTACAAGGAACACCATCAACAACAAACTTGAAGCAACACACTACAAGCAACACCATCAACAACACACTTGAAGCAACACACTACAAGCAACACAGGCAACAACACACTTGAAGCAACGCACTACAAGCAACACCATCAACAACACACTTGAAGCAACACACTACAAGCAACACCATCAACAATACACTTGAAGCAACACACTACAAGCAACACCATCAACAACACACTTGATGCAACACACTACAAGCAACACACTACAGGCAACACATCAACAACACACTTGATGCAACACACTACAAGCAACACCATCAACAACACACTTGAAGCAACACACTACAAGCAACACCAGCAACAACACACTTGATGCAACACACTACAAGCAACACCAGCAACAACACACTTGAAGCAACACACTACAAGCAACACCATTAACAACACACTTGAAGCAACACACTACAAACAACACCATCAACAACACACTTGAAGCAACACACTACAAGCAACACCATCAACAACACACTTGAAGCAACACACTACAAGCACACCACAACAACACACAACAACACACTCAACAAAACACAAACACACTTGAAGCAACACACTAAAGCAACACCACAACAACACACTTGAAGCAACACACTACAAGCAACACCAGCAACAACACACTTGAAGCAACACACTACAAGCAACACCACAACAACACATTGAAGCAACACACTACAAGCAACACCACAACAACACACTTGAAGCAACCACTACAAGCAACACCACAACAACACACTTGAAGCAACACACTACAAGCAACACCATCAACAACACACTTGAAGCAACACACTACAAGCAACACCATCAACAACACACTTGAAGCAACACACTACAAGCAAACATAAACACTACTACAAGCAACACCACAACAACACACTTGAGCAACACACTACAAGCAACACCATCAACAACACACTTGAACAAGCAACACATCAACAACACACTTGAGCAACACACTACAAGCAACACATCAACACACACTTGATGCAACACACTACAAGCAACACCAACAACAACACACTTGAAGCAACACACTACAAGCAACACCATCAACAACACTTGAGCACACACTACAAGCAACACCACAACAACACACTTGAAGCAACACACTACAAGCAACACCATCAACACACACTTGAAGCAACACACTACAAGCAACACACAACAACACACTTGAGCAACACACTACAAGCAACACCAGCAACAACACACTTGATGCAACACACTACAAGCAACACCAGCAACAACACACTTGAGCAACACACTACAACAACACCATCAACAACACACTTGAGCAACACACTACAACAACACCATCAACAACACACTTGAGCAACACACTACAACACCAGCAACAACACACTTGAAGAATACAAGCAACACCAGCAACAACACATTGAGAACACACAACAACACATCAACAACACACTGACAACCTACAAGCACCCATCAACAACACACTTGATCAACACACTCAACAACCCAGCAACAACACACTTGACAACACACTACAAGCACCAGCACAACACACTTGAGCAACACACTACAGCAACACCATCAACAACACACTTGATGCAACACCTACAAGCCTCAGAACAGTACAGTGAACAGAGCATACACCACTGAACTACACGTAACTCAACTAAACCTTAACAATAGTCATGGTATTCCCAACCTCAAGGCCTTGAGAAGTATACGTCGCACCCTGCACAGAGGTAACATGACTCCCAGCATGAACTTAGTAGACATCACTTCACAACTGTAACTTAGATGAGTACATGGTACTCCCAACCTGCAACTGTGCAGGTGAGTACATGTTACTTCCCACACCTGCCAACTGTACATAGGTGAGTCATGTGACTTCCCACACCTGTAACTGTAGGTAGCAGTGAGTACATGTGTACTTCCCACACCTGCAACTGTTGCTAGGTGAGTACATGTGTACTTCCCACACCTGTAACTGTAGGTAGGTGAGTACATGTGTACTTCCCACACCTGTAACTGTAGGTAGGTGAGTACATGTGTACTTCCCACAACTGTAACTGTAGGTAGGTGAGTACATGTGTACTTCCCACACCTGTAACTGTAGGAAGGTGAGTACATGTGTACTTCCCACACTGTAACTGTAGGTAGGTGAGTACATGTGTACTTCCCACACCTGTAACTGTAGGTAGGTGAGTACATGTGTACTTTCCACACCTCAATCTGTAGGTAGGTGAGTACATGTGTACTTCCCACTAACTGTAGTAGTGGTACATGTCTCCCACCTGTAACTGTAGGTAGGTGAGTACATGTGTACTTCCCACACCTGTAACTGTAGGTAGGTGAGTACATGTGTACTTCCCACACCTGTAACTGTAGGTAGGTGAGTACATGTGTACTTCCCACACCTGTAACTGTAGGTAGGTGAGTACATGTGTACTTCCCACACTGTAACTGTAGTAGGTGAGTACATGTGACTTCCCACACTGTAACTGTAGGTAGGTGAGTACATGTGTACTTCCCACACCTGTAACTGTAGGTAGGTGAGTACATGTGTACTTTCCACACCTCTAACTGTAGGTAGATGAGTACATGTGTACT
>WNWK01030580.1:0-23393 GCA_009830355.1 Cherax destructor
TTAAAAAAATAAACTTACATAAAGGGTGAGTTTGGGGACCTCGTGTCGGTACCACTGTATTATCATTAATTATTATTATTATTATTATTATTATTATTATTATTACATTCTCTCTGTCTCTCATGCCAGCAATAAATTATTAAACTCGTAAACAAGGTATGTGGATGGTAATAATAATAAAAAAGTGAGGGACCATTAAAAAAAACGTTCCCCCGTGAAGGGTAACTGAAGATCACTCTTACCCTATGAAAAGACTGAAAAAAGGTATTTTTCGATTTTTTTTTTTTTAAAGTAATCAGCTATGAGCGTTTCCCGGGAATATTTTGGGAAGTAAGTCATTGACCTATTTCATTTGTATTACCATTAATAATAAACAGATTGAAAGGAATTTCCCAACAAACATAAAACTGAATGTTTTAATTTTGCGTGGTGACACTTTTGAAGTGTCAGTAAGGGTTACGTGATTGCTTGATTAGTGGAATCGTTTACCAACGGGTCTCAGGCCCTATCTCCATCGTTAAGTGAGGAGAGGCTGCCTTTTTCAGTTTTTTCCCTTTTAAAAACTAATGATATAGTGTAGTTAACCTCAAAAACACTCCGTTTTCTCTTATAATAAGAAATGGGAAGATATAGTCAGTGTGGCGGGCAAGGGCCCCACTACCACTCATCTTTTGATTTTTTATTCATTCTAGAGTATATATGTTTCTATGTTATTTATATTGTTTATTATGTCATATTAGATGAATTGTGATAGATAAATGCCGTAGAGTTGATATTAGTGTCATATTGAAGTACAGTGGACCCCGAGTAACGTAAAAACTTCTTTCCCAGAAGCCTGCTCAAGTGCCATTACGAATGAATTTACTCCCTTAAGGAATAATGTCAGTAGGTTAGTCTATTTCAGACCCCAAAAATACACTTCCACAAGCACTTACAATATTATACTTACATAGTTGTACGATTTCCGGGGTGTTGTTACTCGGGGTCCACTGTATTTTAATTCCGCTGAAACGGATTAATGGCATTTCAATTAATTTAACCTAACCTAACCAGGCATAAGCATTATTGTTAAAAAAAACAAATACATTTCAGCCACAGTCGTCTCCTTCCACCGGTGGATGACTAAGTGCTTTGTCCTAGAACTGCTGAGTCAGCGGTTTGGGGTCCCAGACTCATTCTCAGTCGGCTGGTGCCTCATGCTGCCCACGAATGCTGAATGCTCGTGACACCGTTGGTTTAGGGTACCATATGGTACATTGTACCATATGGTACAGATACAAGGACCCCAATGGAATAAGTCACTGACTTTTTTGAGTTATCGTAGGATCTTTACACTATGCATGCTGCTATGTATGATACTCTATGTAACTGTATTTGTGTATAGCTGAATAAACTTACTAAAGCGCATGTGCTTTTAAGTTTATTCAGGTATACAAATCAGTTACAGTTTATCATATATGGCAGCATATGTGGAGACCTAGGATAACCAAAAAAGTCAGACAAAGTGACTTATTTCCATTGGGGTCCCTGTACCATATGGTACCATTGAATATGGCACCATTGTACCATATAGTACAAGTGGTACATGTGGTACATTGTCCATATGGTACCACTGTACCATATAGTACAATGTACCACATGGTTCAAAACCATAAAATTCCTCTTCTCTTCAGATCCACTTCAATCAGTGTTAGAACTATAACTTGGGAAGAGGAAGTCAGAATTACGGGGAGTGAGAGTTTCCCTTGCCGCCAGGCATGATGAACAAAGCGTACTGAGATGGCTCCAATAGTGCAATGCGGGTGCCCGATTTTTGTTTACTGCACACACTGACCCGCAGACCCATTCTCTTAGATGTAGGCCTACCAGCCTTCTGCGCTAAATTTGAAGCCGCTAGAATTTTGGCGTAGATCTGGCTTGGACCTTGGCTTCAAAGCCATAGATCTACGGGACAGACTGAAGGGTTAAGAGGCGGGCTGAATGCGAATAGGGGGAGAAACAGCACAGTGGTTGTCATATGCCTGGAAAGATTGGTTCAGACCAAAATACTATAGAAATAAAATGGATGACAAACCTTTCTGTTGTCGCTACTCCATGCAGAATAACCAACAACACCAGTCACAAGTGTTGTTTCTCCAGCGTTTATTAAGATTTTGTTGGTGCCACTTCCACCGAGTAACCTGACTGCAGCCGTCTACCACTGCCTCCTCGCACAACCTACGTTCATAAGACAACCATTATTTTGTGAAGACAAAAAGATGAGCTTTCTTATATACTATTAATAAATATATACAAGATCCAGTACTGAATATACAAATATTAAGTAAAATAAACTAATTCAATAAAATAAACTACATACACTGTATTTCAGCTCCAGTTGGAGTTGAAATACAGTATAAGGACCCCTGAGTTTCGGTCACCTGGAAATCATAGAATTATGTAAGTGTAACATTGTAAGTGCTTTTTAAGTGTATTTTGGGGTCTGAAATGGACTAACCTACTTGACATTATTCCTTAACCAAACTGTCCACACGTAGATATACGTTCGCGTGCGTACTGCCCCGAACATGATCTCGTTTTTTCAAATGTTTTAACCCTTTCCACGATAAGCCTGAGTTGCCTAGAGAAAGAATGGGTCTGTGCACTCATTGTGTGCAGTATTACAACATTGGGGGAAAGACAAACAAAATGCACTCTTCATTTTGAAGAAAAAAAACAATTTATTTTTTTTCTCAAAATATTCGGTCAACTCGCACGTGAACATATTCTAGTGTGGACAGTTTAGGAGTTAAGGGATAAATTCGTTGGTAATGGCACTTTACAGCCTTCTGGAATGAAATTTTGACCGAAAATCGGGGTCCACTGTAGTTTTTTCCATTGTTTCATCTACACATGATACCCTCAGCAACCAAGACAGTGGAACCCAGTTTTAGCCACCTGAGACGGCCGCTTTGACCCAATTTTGTCCGACTTTCGGTTGCCCAAGTTTACTGGCGTACCAGACCTGTCCACCTGCCCGTGCTTGCGCACCTCCCCGCAGGCGTCGTGAGCCAGTCTAGCTTTTTTTATCCTTGAGTGAACATTCCCTCCGTGCTCATCCAAATATTTCACAATAAATTCATTGTGTTTAGTGCTTTTTATTGATTGTGACTGTGAAATAAGCCACCATGGGCCCAAAGAAACTTCATAGTGACAGCCCTTTGGAAAGAAAGTGACAAACACGATAGAATTGAAGAAAGAAATTGTAGCAAAGTACCAAAGTGGAGGAGGAAGAGAAAGGGAGAATGTGTCTTCAGTGATTCTACGATATGACGATACTAAAGCAGCACAAATCAATAAAGGCTATAGCACCAGCCAGTGATAAAGTGTAAAGTAAGTTAAGCGATTAATCGATAGGAAAGGAAACTGAAACTGACTCCCCAATGTTGTTGGGAGTTATATAGGGCGAGGGACAACCCCGCCATCCTGGTGGCCATCACTATGTAAGGCTTATCTATCAGGGGCCCCTTATACACCCAACAAAAACAACACAGCAACACTGTCGGTTAGGGAGAGAGACGTGACATATTTTATTCATTCTAGCGTATATAGTATCATGTTTCTATGTTATTAATATTGTTTATTATGTCATATTAGATAAATTTGTGATAGATAAATAAGCCATAGTGTTGATATTAGTGTATATTGAAGGACCATCTTGTCCTGTATCCAAACAAACTCCTGTACCCCACCACTAGCCACAAAGTAATGACATATAATACAGTGGACCCCGAGTTCGTACACCGGAATCTAAAATTTTGTAAGTATAATATTGTAAGTGCTTGTGGAAGTGTTTTTTTGGGGGGGTCTGAAATAGACTAACCTAAGTGACATTATTTCTTAAGGAGAAATTCGTTGGTAATGGCACATGAGCAGGATTCTGGAATGAAGTTTTACGATACTCGGGGTCCACTGTAATCATTCTAGATGTATATAAGATTTCACATTATTTATATTGTTTATTATGTCATATTAGATGAACTGTGATAGATAAATAAGCCATATGAGTTGATATTAGCATCATATTGAAGGAGTATTTTGTCCTGTCCCCAAACAATACTCTCCTCCTGCCTTCAATAAAGGTATGTAATAGTGATTTAAATGTTCATTTATCCTTTTTTTTAGTCATTTTATTTAGTTCTCACTGTTTTGTGTATGAAAAACTATAGTTAATTTTAAAAAAAAAAAAAAATTTTGATGATATTTTTGTCTGGAACGGATTAATTGTATTTACATGGGAAATATTATTTCGCTTTTAGGCCTAGCTTCTGGAACGGATTAGGGCCGATAAGCTAGGGTCCACTGTTATACTGTAGAATGAGTAAAATATGTCTACGTTGTGGCATGTAGTGGTGGTGAGACGGCGGCGGCAGAAGACAAGAGTTTGTCTGGAGACAGGACAAAATACTCCTTGAATATTTGCAATATCAATTCTACGGCTTATTTATCTATCACACATCTGACATAATAAACAATATAAATGACATAGAAACCTGATACGTATACAGTGGCCCCTCGGTTTCGTGCATCTCAAACTCAATATTTATGAAGTGTTTTTTCGTAATGCTGTTGCAAGTGTATTTTGGGGTCAAAATAGACTAACCTCGGACATTATTTTTTAGGAATAAAGTCGTTCGGTAATGGCACTTGAGCAGCATTCTGGAACGAATTTTTGGCAAAACCGAGGGACCACTGTATACTCTAGAATGAATAAAATATGTCATTCGTGTGTGGCTAGTGGTGGCGGAGGCGGCGAGTTTAAGAGACAGGACAAAATATGTACTCCTTCAATATTTCACTATACGACTTATTTATCTATCTGTCTCTATAAAACAGATCCTGCAGCAAAGCAGAGAATGAGAAAACTCGACTGTGTTTTTTTTGGGTTAAAACGCCAACTTTGAAGTGTATTTTCATATAGTATTTATGGTTGTATTCTCGTTTTTTTCGTCTCATTTGATAGAATGGAAACCCCGAGTTTCGGCATAATCGTTAGAAGGCTGTTCAAATGCCATTACGAATGAATTTGCTCCCCTTTAAAGGGAAAAATGTAAGTAGGTTAGTCCATTTCAACCCCAAAAAAACTTACAAAACACTTACAATAATATTTACATAAATGGATCCCGCTAAGATCCCCGAAAACATACAATTTTGTAAGTTAAATATAAATGCTTTGAAGTGATTTTGGGTTAAAAGACAACCTATATACATTTTCTTAAGGAAGTAAATTGTTTGATAATGGCATGAGCAGCTTCTGCAATAATTTGATAGTTAGCCGGGGTCCACTGTAATTTTTCGAGTTTTGAGGTGATTGAAATTCGGGGTCCACTGTATTACAGAAACAGAGATGATTTTGATTAGTTTCACAATGAAAACAACCTTGAAATTGAGCTCAAAGTGGAAATGTTTATTTTTCCAATGTTCAAAGAAAACAAAATTTCAGTGGAACCCGGTTAACAAAACCCCGAAATCGTGCAATTATGTAAGTATAATATTGTAAGTGCTTGTGGAAGTGTATTTTGGGGGGCTGAAATAGACTAACCTAAATGACATTTTTTTTTAGGAATAAATTCGTTGGTAATGGCACTGAGGGCTTCTGCAATAATTTTTGTTAAGGGTTCCACTGTATGCCACCCTCAATACATGTTAACTGGTAGTCTAATATTATTTACAGTGTACTGATATTATTTATACCCTTTTTACAATAATGCAGTAGTCTATAACAGTAAATCTTCTATTTTTTGTGTGATAAAATCCAAAATACGTAGAAAGCAAGATAATATAAGAGGGCCTGGAGACATGACTAATAAACAAGAAAATGTTATTTTAGTGCCAGGAATGTCTGCATTGTTTATTCTGGACCCTACTTTGAAATTGGCATCTTTTTACAGTGGACCCTTGAAAATCGTCCCCTTGAAAATTTTGAAATTTGAAAATCGGCAACTTTTTTTTCCAAAATATTGGCTTGATTTTCGTGATTTGGTTTAAAAATCAGCGGTCGTTGAAACGCTTCCGAGCGGCCCCCCAGTCACCTCCAGCACACAAACCCCATTCAGAGTGAGTGTTCCATTATTTACCAGCGAGTGATGATCACCTCACGCGTTCATCGATACATTTTTTAATATTTCATTCGTTTTAGTGCTTGCAACTGCAAAAATAAGCCACCATGGCCCCCAAAAAAGCTCCTAGTGCCAGCCCTTTGATAAAGAAAGTAGAAACATGATTGAAGTTAGAAAGAGATCATAGAAAAATATGAAAGTGGAGTGGGTGTGGCGGAGCTCTCCAGGATGTATGGGAAGGCCCATTCAACCATCACTTCCATTGTGTTGAAGAAAAAGGAAATCAAGGAAGCTGATGTTGCGAAAGGTGAATATGCTAACGATAAAAGAGATTGCAAATAATCGAAGAAGTTGAGAAGTTGTTGCTTTTGTGGATCAGACAAAAAGAGTTAGCAGGAGATAGTGTTATGCAGTCAATAATTTGCGAAAAGGTAAGGCAGTTGCATGACGATCTCGTAAAGAAAAGTCCTGAAACGAGTGCTGATCTAGGTGAATTTAAGGCCAGCAAAGGCTGGTTCGAAAATTTCAGAAGTGACGTGGCATACACTATGTTGTAAGGCATGGAGAGCTGCAAGTTCTGACAAATGTGCGGATGAAAATTGGTGCATGAATTCAAGGGATACATAGGCTGAACAATTCAAGCCCCAACAAGTGTTCAATTGTGACAAAACAGGCTTCTTTTGGAAGAAAATGCCAAGAGGACCTACATCACTCAGGAGGAAAATGTACTGCCAGGACACAAGCCTATGAAAGACAGGTTAACTCTCATGTTGTGTTGTAATGCTAGTGGGGATTTCAAAGTGAAGCCTTTACTCGTGTATCACTCTGAAAATCCCAGTGTGTTCAAGAAAAACAGTGTCGCCAAGGCATGGGTCACAAGGGAAATTTTCATTGACTGGGTCCATGAGCGTTTGGCCCCAGTGTGAAGAAATACCTCCTGGAAAATAAGTTGGATCTCAAGTGCCTCCTGGCAATGGACAATGCTCCTGCTCATCGAGACTTGGAAGAGCAAATGGTGAAGGATTTAAGTTCATCACAGTGAAGTTCTTGCCCAATAACACCCTCCTCCCTCCAGCCCATGGACCAGCAGATCATTTCAAACTCAAAAATCTTCTACACCAAAACAATGTTTCAAAGGTGCTTTGACATAACCTCAGACTCTGAATTGACCCTAAGAGGTTCTGGAAAGATCACTTCAATATCCTCCATTGCATAAACCTTATAGGAAGGCTTGGAAGGAAGTGACTTTAGGACGATGAACTCTGCTTGGAAAATTGTGGCAGATGTGTCCTTGACAAAGATTTTGAAGGGTTTGAGGCTGGCCCTGACATCCCTATGCCAGTTGTGGAAACTATTGTGGCATTGGGGAAGTCCATGGAGTTGGAGGTTAGTGGCGATGATGTGGAAGAGTTGGTGGAGGACCACAATGAAGAGCTAACCACTACAGAGCTGCAAGAGCATCATCTGCAACAGCAACAGACCAGAGCTCAGGAAATTGCTTCAGAGGAGGAGGAAGTGAGAGGAAAGAAGTTGCTTTCTTCAGAGTTTAAGGAGATGTGTGCAATGTGGACTAGGATGGAAAGAATTGTGGAGGAACATCACCCTGACAAAGCTGTTGCAGGCCGTGTATGCGATATGTTCAATGACAATGTCTTGTCTCATTTTAGGGACATTTTAAAGAAACGCCAGAAACAGACCTTTCTGGACAGTTATTTTGTGAGACAGGGGTTCAGTGACTCTGAAGCTGGTCCTAGTGGCATTAAAAAACAAAGAAGGGAAGTAACCCCAGAAAAGGACTTGGTACCTGAAGTCTTAATGGAAGGGGATTCCCCTTCCAAACAATAGCAACTCCTCCTTCCTCTCCCCTTCTCTCATCTTCCACACATCACCAACTCTTCAATAAAGGTAAGTGTCAAGTTATTATTGTTTAATTCTTCATGTCTCATTGTTTTTTGTGTAATTAAATGTATATTTAGTGTAAAAAAAAATTTTTGTTAATACTTTTGGGTGTCTGGAGCGGTTAATTTGATTTACATTATTTCTTATGGGAAAATGGTTTTGAAAATCATGAATTTTAAATTTCGGCAGATTCTCTGGAAGCGGATTAATCACGATTTTCAAGGGTCCACTGTAATTTGCGTAAATTGCCAATTTCTGACCACTTTATTGGGTAGTTGAAATCGGTAAATGGGCAGTTTCTTGTACTCAATCGATAGAACAAATGGAGTTCTAAAGAAATAGCTATGAGTTTGGTCGACTGGAACAATGGAATTGGCCGAAAATAGGGCTCAAGTGCAAAATCACTGATGCGTATATAGCCGAGATTGCTAACTTCAGGCGTAAATCCTAGTTTTCCATCAAATTTTGTACCTTTGGTGATTACCATCGAGAAAAGATTCTCTATAATTTCATTATTTTTTTTAATATTTTGCGATATAGAATGACAGTTTCAGAAATGGGTTGGCAACAGTCAAAGGGTTAACAGTGTACTAAGCATAGTTGAATTTGAGTAGGGGAAGACCTAAGTAGTGTCATTTGTGAATAGAACTAATTTAAGGAAATGAGATGCATTGGAGATCATTGATGTAAATGAGAAGAACAGGGCCAAGGCACTGCCTGAGGCACTTCAACGGCTACAGGCTAAGTAGTCAAGGTTACACCGTTTGTGGAGACATATTGGTGTCTACTGCTAAGATTAGATTTTAGATATCCAAGGGTATGCCCTCTGACCCCATAATGTTCTAGTTTAAGGTGCAAGATACTGTGGTTCACCATATTGAATGCTTTCCACAGGTGTTTGAAGAGCCCCAGAGAATAGTAATTTTTTTCGAGAGCTGCATATGTATAGCAGTTCAAGCATTTGTATACCTGCATTATTTGTAATTTTTTTTCTGCCTAAACCCAAACTGGCAGGGGTTAAGTATGTTGTGAGATATTAGGAGTAAACTTGCTTATGTATTTTTTTTTTTTCAAAGATTTTCGGTAGCAAGGGCAAGGGTAACCCTTGCTATCTTGAGTATGGAAGGGAAAGTTAAAGATACCACTGATTTGTTAAACAGAGTTGCAATAATGGGTGACAGCACATGTGCTGCATTTTATGTACATGATTGGTGGCAAGTTATTTAGGTTTCCTGTCTTGTTTTTAAGTGACTTTATGATGAGCAAGACTTTGGTAGGATTAGTAGGAGATAGAGTACAGTGGTACCTCAGGTTATGAGCTTAATTCGTTCCAGAAGGCTGTTCGAGTGCTGATACCGAATGAATTTGTTCACATAAGAAATAATGTAAATTAGATTACAGTGGACCCCCGGATTACGTGATTAATCCGTTCCAGAGGGCTTAACTTAAACCGAATGTAACTTAATCCGAATTTATTTTCCCCATAAGAAATAATGGAAATTCAATTAATCCGTTCCAGACACCCAAAAGTATTAAAATAAATATTGTTTACACATTAACTTACACAGTACATGTATATATAAATTACCAATAATAAATACAACAGTGTAGTAACTTAACATTTACCTTTATTGAAGAGTTGTTGATGTGTGGAAGATGGAAGGAGGGGAAGGAAGGAGTAGCATGCTAGTGTTTGGAAGGGGAATCCTTCCATTAACACTGCAGGTACCAAGTTCTTTCTGGGGTTACTGGCCTTTTCTTTTAATGCCACTAGGACGAGGTTGAGAGTCACTGGCCCCCTCTCTAACCAAAAATCTGTCCAGGAGCTGTGTCTGGCATTTCTTTAAAACACCCCTGAAATGGGACACCACATTGTCCTTGTACATGTTGCCAGCAAGTCCTGCAACAGCTTTGTTAATGTGAAAATCATCCATAAAACCTTGCACATCAGTCCATTTGGCACAGACCTCCCTAATCCTTGAAGAAGGCACCGTCTTCCATCTCTGTTCCTCCTCCTCCTCCTCGGGACCATTTTCCTGAACTGTGGTCTGTTGTTGCTGTTGCAGATGAAGGTCTTGCAGATCTGCAGTGGTTATCTCTTCATTGTCCTCCTCCACCAACTCTTCCACATCCACGGTACTAACATCCAACCCCATGGACTTCCCCAGTGCCACAATTGCTTCCTCAACAGGCTCAGGCTCCTGAGGCTCATCCCAAAAACCTTCAAAATCCCTCTCTGGGACACAGTCTGGCCACAATTTTCTCCAGGCAGAGTTCAAAGTCCTGGTAGTCACTCCTCCCAAGCCTTACCTATAAGGTTTATGCAATGGAGGATACTGAAATGATCTTTCCAAAAGTCTTTTAGGGTCAAATTAGTGTCTGAGATCACATCAAAGCACTTTTAAAACATTGCTTTGGTGTAGAGTATTTTAAAGTTGCAAATGACCTGCTGGTCCATGGGCTGGAGGAAGGAGTGGTATTGGGGGCAAGAATTTCACTGTGATGAACTTAAAGTCCTCCACAATTTGCTCTTCCAAGTCTGGAGGAAGAACAGGAGCATTGTCCATTACCAGGAGGCACTTGAGGCCCAATTTATTTTCCTCGAGATATTTCTTCACACTGGGGCCAAACACTTCATGGAACCAATCAAAGAAAATTTCCTAGTGACCCATGCCTTACTGTTAGCCTTCCACATCACACACAAATTAGCCTTAGCGACACTGCATTTCTTAAACACTCTGGGATTTTCAGAGTGATACACCAGTAAAGGCTTCACTTTAAAATCACCACTAGCATTACTACACAACATATGAGTTAGCCTGTCTTTCATAGGCTTGTGTCCTGGCAGTGCTTTTTCCTCCTGTGTAATGTAGGTTCTGTTTGGCATTTTCTTCCAAAACAGGCCTGTTTCGTCACAATTAAACACTTGTTCAGGTTTAAATCCTTCAGCCTTCACATAGCCGCACTTTTGTCTGAATTACCTGCCTCGCCATGCCTTATCACACTATGTATGCCACTACGCTTCTTAAATCTGTCAAACCAGCCTTTGCTGGCTTTAAATTCGCTCACTTCAGCACTCGTTGCAGGCATTTTCTTGACGAGATCATCATGCAACTGCCTTGCTTTTCAGATATTATTGCCTGCGTAACACTATCTCCTGCTAATTGTTTCTCATTGATAAACACCAACAACAAAGTTTCCACTTCTTCCAGTACTTGCGATCTCTGTTTTGTGATCATATTTGCACCTTTTGCAACATCAGCTTCCTTGATTTTATTTCCCTTGGCCTCAATGGTACTGATGGTTGAATAGGGTTTGCCATACAGCCTGGCCAGCTCAGCCACACGCACTCCACTTTCATATTTTGCTTTTATCTCCTTCTTCAGTTCTACCGTATTTCTCAGCCTCTTTACCACAGGACTGGCACTAGGAGCTTTCTTTGGACCCATTGTGGCTTATTTAGCAGTTGCAAGCACTAAAAACAGTGGAATAATGACAAAATGTATGGTATGAATGCGTGAGTGGCAGTCACTCACTGGTAAACAATGGCACACTGACTTTCGATGGAGCGTTGTGCCGTCCGAGGCACGTGTATGCATCCAAGATGAATAGCATATTCCGAGCGGATCATCATATACCGAACCAATATTTTTACGGAAAAAGGTATCATTTTCCGAATTTAACGTAATTCAATTAACCCTTTCAGGGTCCAAGGCCATTTTCTTATAAAATGGTAGAGAATCTTTTTCTGAAGGTAATAAAACAAAAAGTACGAAATTTTATTGAAAATTGACAAAATTATGCTCTCGCGAATTTTGATGTGTCAGCGATATTTACACATCGGCGATTTTGCCGACTTTGACTCCCATTTTAGGCCAATTACATTACAGTGGACCCCCGGCTAATGAACACCCCGGAAATTGTACAATTATGTAAGTATAATATTGTAAGTGCTTGTGGATGTGTATTTTTGGGGGTCTGAAATAGACTAACCTACGTGACATTATTTCTTAAGGAAGTAAATTCGTTCGGTAATGGCACTTGAGCAGGCTTCTGGAATGAATTTTTTTCGTTAGCCGGGGGTCCACTGTATTCCAGTCGACCAAATTCTTAGCTATTTCACTAGTATTACTTCTATTCTATCGATTGAGCACAAGAAATCGCCCAGTCAACTGTTTCAACTACAAAATAAAGTGATTGGAAATTGGTAATTTAGCCAATTTAACTCAAAGTTCAAAATATTCCAGTTTCAAAATAGGGTGCAGAATAAACAATGCAGGCATTCCTGACACTAAACTAACATTTCCTCTGTTCATTAGTTACGTTTTCAGTCTTTACAAATGAATTCCATTATGATTTTTTATTCACATAATGAATTTTTATTCAAACCAAAAAATGGATGATTTACTGTTATGCAATATGTAATAATTGTACAAATAATATCACCACATTTGTGAACGTATATTAGACCCACCAGCTGGCGAGTATTAGACGTGTGAGGTCCTTTGTTTACTCTTGAACATTGGCAAAAATTTAACATTTCTGCTATTTTGAGCTCAGTTTCAAGCCATTTCCAGTTCTAAAACCAATCAAAATCATCTCTAAATCTGTAGTATATCTTCAATTCTATCAAATGAGACCATGAAATCGCAAATACAACTATAAAAAGTATACAAAAAAACACTGCAAAATCGCTGTTTTAATCGAAAATTACGGTTTCAGTTTTTTCTCTCTCATTATGCACTGTGCTGCAGGATTTGTTTTATGTGGTGCACACTTACCACACAGATGTATTCTCTCATATCTAGGCCCAAATTTACTGCTCAAAGTTTATCTGAGTAAGCTGAGCTCATGACGTAGAACTACGCTTTGGACCCTGAACTCAAAGCCGTAGAACTACAGCACGGACCCTGAAAGGGTTAAAAATAGAAGTTTGATGTGGTACGATAGTACAGTATAGGTATTACTGGCGTTACATCTGGCAGCGAGAAGCTGCATTCGATGCAGCACACACCCAGTTGTAAATGGTGTGTTTATGTTGTGAGTACAGTGGTCCCTCGGTTTTCGCCGAAAATTCGTTCCAGAATGCTGCTCAAGTGCCATTACCGAACGAATTTACTTCCTTAAAAAATAATGTCACGTAAGTTAGTCTATTTCAGACCCCCAAAAATACACTTGCAACAGCACTTACGAAAATACACTTACATAAATGTTCGAGTTTGGAGATGCACGAAAACCGAGGGACCACTGTATGTGCGTTGTAACGCGTGGCCGGTATTTGTGTTGGTGGCCATTTAAATTCTGAATGGCTTTGTGGCTGTGACAAAAAGAACACTTTATTCTGTTTTCCATGCTTACTATTTGGTGGCGACTCTTCATGGACAAAAAGTGGCATGACTGACTTGAGGCATTTACCACAAAAAGTAATGAAAAGTGAGTACTCAACCAAGCATATAAATAATGTTATTGATTTGTCAATGCTGGGTATATTGAACACTGCAGCTCAAATTGATTCAGCATACAAGTTGCAGCCTATCACATGCTCGAAAAAGATAGATAAATTGAGAACTGAACTATCTGAACTGTATTCATGAGAAGATTTGTGCAAATCGGAAAAACTTATTGACTTGCTAGAGATGATAAATGACAATAATCTGCAGTCAACATTTTCAGAAACTGTCAAACTGTTAAAAAATTTAATAACAACTCCAATAACAACAGAAGAAGCAGAAAGATGTTTTTCAACCTTGAAAAGAATCAAAACTTTTTTGCGCAGTACAATGGCAAATGAAAGATTGACTGCTCTAGGATTGATATCGATTGAAAACATGGTGATAACAGAAATGAAAGCTTTTAATGAATAAGTTATAAACCATTTTGCGACATCAAAAAATCGACACTCAGATTTTATTTTCAAATAGTTGTACATAACATCATCACCTCAGCTAGCCACATCTCCACCAGCAGGACTGTGACGAGCTCTACGGGTACGTACGTATATGTTAACACTTTTTTTTTTTTCAACAAGTCGGCCGTCTCCCACTGAGGCAGGGTGACCCAAAAAGAAAGAAAATCCCCAAAAAGAAAATACTTTCATCAACATTCAACACTTTCACCACACTCATACATAATCACTGTCTTTGCAGAGGCGCTCAGATACGACAGCTGAGAATAGTCCCTCCCAGCTGTCACTATCCCAGACCCCTCCTTTAAAGTGCAGGCATGTACTTCCCATTTCCAGGATTCAAGTCCAACTAAATCAATTAACTGGTTTCCCTGAATCCCTTCACAAAATATTACCCTGCTCACACTCCAACAGCTCGTCAGGTCCCAAAAACCATTCGTCTCCATTCACTCCTATCTAACACGCTCACACATGCTTGCTGGAAGTCCAAGCCCCTCGCCCATAAAACCTCCTTTACCCCCTCCCTCCAACTTTTTCTAGGATGACCCCTACCCCGCCTTCCTTCCCCTACAGATTTATACGCTCTCTAAGTCATTCTAGTACGATCCATTCTCTCTAAATGACCAAACCACCTCAACAACCCCTCTTCAGCCCTCTGACAAATACTTTTAGTAACTCCACACCTCCTAATTTCCACATTCCGAATTTTCTGCATAATATTTACACCACACATTGCCCTTAGACAAGACATCTCCACTGCCTCCAGCCTCCTCCTCGCTGCAGCATTTGCAACCCATGCTTCACACCCATATAAGAGTGTTGGTACCACTATACTTTTGTACATTCCCTTCTTTGCCTCCATGGATAACGTTTTTTGTCTCCACAGATACCTCAACGCACCACTCACCTTTTTTCCTTCATCAATTCTATGGTTAACTTCATCCTTCATAAACCCATCCGCTGACACGTCAATTCCCAAATATCTGAAAACATTTACTTCTTCCATAATCCCTCTCTCCAATGTGATATCCAATTTTTCTTTATTTAACCCTTTGAGGGTCGGTCCCGTACTAGTACGTCATTGCAGCCAGGGTCGGTTACGTACTAGTACGCCAAAATTCTAGTTCCTTCTAATCTGGTGGAAGAAAGCTGGAAGGCCTACATATGAAAGAATGGGTCTGCGTTGTCAGTGTGCGCAGTATTAAAAAATCCTGAAGCACTCAGTGCATGAGAAAAAAAAACTGACCGTTTTTTTGGTTTAACCCTTAACCCTTTGGGGGTCGACAGGCCTTCTCAGGAAAGTGTTCCTGGGGTCGAAAATTTTTTGGAAAAAAAAAAATTATTTTTTTCTTATGAAATGATAGAGAATCTTTTTCCGATCATAACACCACCAAAATTATGAAATTTGATCGAAAACTAACGAAATTATGCTTTCGCGAAGTTATCGGTATCGATGACACAGACATATCGGCGATTTCACCCACTTCGAGCCCTATTTTCGACAAATTCCAATGTTTCAGTCTCCTAAAATTATAGCTATTTCGCTAGAACTCCATTTCTTCTATCGAATGAGTAGAAGAAACTGCCTATTTACCAATTTCATCTACCCAAAATAGTGGTCAGAAAATAGCAATTTTCCAATTTCACACAAATTTCAAACGATGCCAATTTCAAAATATGGTCCAGAGTAAACAAGGCAGACATTCCTGGCACTAAAATAACATGTTCTCTGTTCATTAGCCACGTCTCCAGGCCCCTGTTCCATTACTTTTGCTTTCCATTTTGAATTTTTATTTTCACAAAAATAGAAGATTTACTGTTATGTATACAACTGCATTATTGTAAAAATGGTATAAATAATATCAGAGCACTTGTGCATGAATATAAGACTCGCCAGTTGATGTGTATTGGACGCATGGTGTGATTTGTTTACTCTTGAACATCGTCAAAAATCGAACATTTTCGCTACTTTGAACTCAATTTCAAGGTACTTGTCATTGTCATATCAATCAAAATCATCTCTATTTCTGTAATATATCTTCCATTCTATCAAATGAGACCAAGAAAACGAGAATACATCAATAAATACCATACGAAAATCGACTGCAAAGTCGCTGTTATAATCGAAAAAAACGGTCAGAGTTTTTTTTCTCTCATTATGCAGTGTGTACTGCAGGATTTTTTTTATACTGCACACACAGACCCATTGTTTCATATGTATGCCTACCAGACGTTTTCTGCTTAAATTAAGGCCGATAGAATTTGGGCGTACTAGTACGGCACCAACCCCTGCTCATAAAACGTACTAGTACGGCACCGACCCCGAAAGGGTTAAACTGTCCACACGTAAATATACGTTCACGTGCGTACTGCCCCGAACGTAGATCTACGTTTTATTTTTCATTCGTTCAAATTTAGCGCGATAGGCCTGAGTCACCTAGACATGAGAGAATGGGTCTGCACACTCAGTGTGTGCAGTATGAAAAAAATCGGAGACGCCAGGGTACCACATGGTAGCTCCAGTTAGTTTCAGCTCCATCTTGGGTCAACATCATGGCAAACCCCCGTGATTCACTCACGCCTCGTCGTATTAACACTACTATTCCCGGAAAGTGAAACAGAATGCGAGTTTAGTGGATTAGACAGTGATATAGCCACTAATAATCAAGGAATTAGTGAAACTATTGATGACAACCCAGATGACCCTCAGCCCATCACCTCTGGGGTGACAAGTGTGGACAGTGTGGCCATACCAGACCCTCAGCCCAGCACATCTGGTGTGGCCAGTGTGGCCACAGACCCTCAGCCAGCACCTCTGGGGTTGCTAGTGTTACTACCCAAAGGCAACTCCGCAAGAGGAAATTATCATTTTCCATGTGTTATGGTGATGACGATAGTAAAAGTGATATAAGTGACGATGATGAAATCGATTTTATGCCCATAGACGATTCGTCAAGTGACAGTGATTATCATTATTCCCCAGTGAAACGTACTTTTGAGCGTCATAACCTACGTTCAGGCAGTGTGCCATATGCAGTCAGAGGCAAGGGTCTTGACAGGTCACGTTCCAAAACCCCTGCCACTGACAGTGATAGTGATAATGAAGGAGAGTATGCTGGGATGGAGGAAGAAGTGGTGGGTGGCACGATGCCTGGACCACATGGCGCGGTGTGCGGACAAAGGACCATGAGGCACCCTCTCAACCATGTGCTGGCCCCACTCCCGTCCCTCCTTCTGCTCCCCCACGTCCCATGCCACAGGTCCACCCTGCACCATCTGATCGTGAATGGAATTGGACTGAACATACACCATTCGTGCCACATCCTTTCAATTTTGATGGCAGTGGAAGTGGCATCATGCCACACTGTCCCATCACAAATGAGTCTACAGAGTTAGACTATTTTCAACTATAATTTGATGAGCCGATAATTAAACTGATTGTTACCCAGACCAACCTGTACTACCAGTATACAAAGGACCACGTAGATGTTACAGAATCGTCACAGCTGCGCAGGTGGAAAGATACAACTGTGGCTGAAATGTATTTATTCCTTGGCACTGTCATGCTTATGCCACACACATATAAGAACAATATCGCAAACTACTGGTCCACAGACCACTTCATTAGCACTCCAGTCTTCCGTGACCTCCTTCCCTGCAACAGATTCATTCTGTTGCTAAGAATGTTGCACTTCTCTGACAGGAATACACCAAACCGAAATGACCTCCTCTACAAAATCCGGGAACTGTTTATGTATCTCAAGCAAAAATTCAGTGCCTACAATATATACCAATATATACCAAGCAAACGTAATCGCTTTGGTATAAAACTGTTTGTTATGTGTGACTGTGAGACTGGTCTTGTGTTGGATGTCATTATCTACACAGGTAAATATTACACTTGATGATACCAGGCGCATGTTGGGCATTTCTGGTGATGTTGTTCGCAAGATGATGCAGCCATACCTTGGCAAGGGCCATACATTGTTCACAGACAACTGGTACACAAGCCCTATGCTTGCTGATTTCCTACGTGTGACCAATACTGATATACAGTGGACCCCCGGTTAACGGCCGGCTCCAAACACTAACATTTATGTAAGTGTATTTTTTTAAGTGCTTTTGTAAGTGTATGTTTGGGGAGTCCAAAAAGACTACTCTAATTTACATTATTCCTTAAGTTAATAAATTTGTTCGGTAACAGCACTTGAACAGCATTCTGGAACGAATTATGGCTGTTAACCGGGGGTCCACTGTATGTGGAACAGTGAGAAGAAATAGAAAACACATGCCAAAGTTCACTGGAGGAAGTGTAGTGCAGGCATTTCATGCCAATGACATCATGGCACTGTCATGGCATGACAAACGGGACGTGACATTGCTGTCAACCATCCACAGAAACGAGATGGTACAGACAGACTGAGCAGGTTCAACAATGAACCTATTGAAAAGCCAGCTGTTGTCGTCGACTATACAAACAATATGCGACTAGTTGACAAGTGTGACATGATGATAGGCTTTGTTGACTGTGTGCGTAGGAGTCGCAAGTGGTATATAAAAGTGTTTTTCCACCTTGTTGACATTGCAATGCTCAATGCCTTCAACATGTACGAAATAAAGACTGGGAAGCGACAACGATATGCAGAATTCGCCCTAAATGTCATCAAGCAGATAGCGAGAAAGTATGGTACCACACCTATACCTGCCACTCCACAGCGACCTGTCACCCCACAACAGCGACCTGTCACTCCACAACCAGAAGGGGAAGTGCCCAACCGAATAATCCCTAACTGTCACTGCCTGATACCATTACCATCTACTCCAAAGAAGTACTTACAATAAACAGCGACCCCAAGTGCGAAAAGACACACGATACATGTGTCAGCAATGTGGGGTGGCACTCTGTATGAACCCATGCTTCTTAGAGTATCATACAGTGGTGGACTTCTAGAAACATAAATGGGACCTGTAAATACCTTGTATATATATGTAAACAATAGTAAGTGATTGAACCAGGTGTACAAATTCATTTATCAGTGTGAAAATGTGTGTTAGTGACAGTATGATTACTAATTCAGTACCAAACATTTGTGTCTAAACAAGAATTGGCAATGAAATCAAAAGATCTGCATCAAAACATTATCATCATAGCATGAAAACAACAGAAAATGGAAAAAAAATGAAAAAAAAAGATAAATGTTTATTGTTTCTGCAAGCAGCAGTGCTCTATGTTGCCGACACCACATCATTTAGCACCATCTTCGCGGGCTTATATCTCGGTAAGTACTGGCCCTAATTTTTTTTTTTTAGCCTATCCTGTTTATAAAAATGCGTTCTTCATTTTAAAAAAATAAAATTATTTTTTTTTTTAATATTCGGAGCAGTACGCGAGTGAACGTAAATCTACGTGTGGACAGTTAAAGGGTTAAGGGTTAAAACAGCGACTTTCGAGTGTATTTTCGTATGGTATTTGTGGTTGTATTCTGGTTTTCTTGGTCTCATTCGATAGAATGGAAGATATATTACAGAAATGGTGATGATTTTGATTGGTTTTACGACGACAAGTATACCTTGAAACTGAGCGCAAAGCAGCGAAAATGTTCGATTTTTGTCGATGTTCAAGAGTAAACAAATCACGCCATGCGTCCAATACACATCAACTGGCATGTCTAATATTCTTGCACAAGTGCACTGATATTATTTATACAGTTTCTACAATGATGCAGTTGTATACATAACAGTAAATCTTCTATTTTTTTGTGAGAATAAAAATTCAAAATGGAAAGCAAAAGTAATGTAAGAGGGGCCTGGAGACATGACTAATGAACAGAGAAGATGTTATTTTAGTGCCAGGAATGTCTGCCTTGTTTATTCTGGACCCTATTTTGAAATTGGCATCATTTGAAATTTGTGTGAAATTGGCCAAATTGCCATTTTCTGACCACTATTTTGGGTAGTTGCTATTGGTAAATAGGCGGTTTCTTGTACTCAATCGATAGAAGAAATGGAATTCTAGCGAAATAGCTATAATTTTAGTAGTGGGCGAAATCGCCGATGTGTAAATGTCATCGATACCGCTAACTTCGCAGGAGCATAACTCCGTTAGTTTTCCATCAAATTTCATAATTTTGGTGGTGTTATGATCAGAAAACGATTCTCTATCATTTCATGAGAAAAAATAATTTTTTTTTTCTGAAAATTTTTCGACTCTGACAACAAGTTTGGGAGAGGGCGTCTCGACCCTCAAAGGGTTAAATCGTTTGATACCCTCATCACCTTACTCTTATCTATGTTCACTTTCTACTTTTTCTCGACCCTCAAAGGGTTAAATCATTTGATACCCTCATCACCTTACTCTTATCTATGTTCACTTTCAACTTTCTACCTTTACACACCCTCCCAAACTCGTCCACTAACCTTTGCAACTTTTCTTTAGAATCTCCCATAAGCACATTATCATCAGCAAAAAGTAACTGTGTCAACTCCCATTTTGCATTTAATTCCCCATAATTTAATCCCACCCCTCTCCCCAACACCCTAGCATTTACTTCTTTTACAACCCCATCTATATATATATTAAACAACCATGGTGACATTACACATCCCTGTCTAAGACCTACTTTTACTGGGAAGTAATCACCCTCTCTCCTACACACCTAACCTGAGCCTCACTATCCTCATAAAAACTCTTTACAGCCTTCAGTAACTTACTACCTATTCCATACACTTGCAACATTTGCCACATTGCTCTCCTATCCACTCTATCATAGGCCTTTTCTATATCCATAAATGCAATGAAAACTTCTCTACCTTTATCTAAATACTGTTCACATATATGCTTCACTGTAAGCACTTCATCTACACATCCCCTACCCACTCTGAAGCCTCCTTGCTCATCTACAATCCTACTCTCTGTCTTACCTCTAATTCTTTCAATAATAACCCTGCCATACACTTTACCTGGTATACTCAGTAAACTTATTCCCCTATAATTCTTACACTCTCTTTTACCCCCCTTCTCTTTATACAAAGGAACTATACATGCTCTCTGCCATTATTATTAAATTTAGTTTAATTTTAAAAATTATTACTATAATATAATGTTTATTATGTTGTTCTATGAAGCTTGCAGTCATGCAGTTCCCCCCATTCTATTTTTTGACGAGCCGCCATTGATGATACCTGTGTTGTGATACTTGTGATGATACCAGTGTAGTGATACTTGTGATGATACCAGTGTAGTGATACTTGTGATGATACCAGTGTAGTGATACTTGTGATGATACCAGTGTAGTGATACTTGTGATGATACCAGTGTAGTGATACTTGTGATGATACCAGTGTAGTGATACTTGTGATGATACCAGTGTAGTGATACTTGTGATGATACCAGTGTAGTGATACTTGTGATGATACCAGTGTAGTGATACTTGTGATGATACCAGTGTAGTGATACTTGTGATGATACCAGTGTAGTGATACTTGTGATGATACCAGTGTAGTGATACTTGTGATGATACCAGTGTAGTGATACTTGTGATGATACCAGTGTTGTGATACTTGTGATGATACCAGTGTTGTGATACTTGTGATGATACCAGTGTTGTGATACTTGTGATGATACCAGTGTTGTGATACTTGTGATGATACCAGTGTTGTGATACTTGTGATGATACCAGTGTTGTGATACTTGTGATGATACCAGTGTTGTGATACTTGTGATGATACCAGTGTTGTGATACTTGTGATGATACCAGTGTTGTGATACTTGTGATGATACCAGTGTTGTGATACTTGTGATGATACCAGTGTTGTGATACTTGTGATGATACCAGTGTTGTGATACTTGTGATGATACCAGTGTTGTGATACTTGTGATGATACCAGTGTTGTGATACTGTGATGATACCAGTGTTGTGATACTTGTGATGATACCAGTGTTGTGATACTTGTGATGATACCAGTGTTGTGATACTTGTGATGATACCAGTGTTGTGATACTTGTGATGATACCAGTGTTGTGATACTTGTGATGATACCAGTGTTGTGATACTTGTGATGATACCAAGTGTTGTGGGTACTTGTGATGATACCAGTGTTGTGATACTTGTGATGATACAGTGTTGTGATACTTGTGATGATACCAGTGTTGTGATACTTGTGATGATACCAGTGTTGTGATACTTGTGATGATACCAGTGTTGTGATACTTGTGATGATACCAGTGTTGTGATACTTGTGATGATACCAGTGTTGTGATACTTGTGATGATACCAGTGTTGTGATACTTGTGATGATACCAGTGTTGTGATACTTGTGATGATACCAGTGTTGTGATACTTGTGATGATACCAGTGTTGTGATACTTGTGATGATACCAGTGTTGTGATACTTGTGATGATACCAGTGTTGTGATACTTGTGATGATACCAGTGTTGTGATACTTGTGATGATACCAGTGTTGTGATACTTGTGATGATACCAGTGTTGTGATACTTGTGATGATACCAGTGTTGTGATACTTGTGATGATACCAGTGTTGTGATACTTGTGATGATACCAGTGTTGTGATACTTGTGATGATACCAGTGTTGTGATACTTGTGATGATACCATGTTGTGTCTTGTGATGAACCAGTGTTGGGATCGTGATGAACCAGTGTTGTGATACTTGTGATGATACCAGTGTTGTGTTGGATGATACCAGGGGGAATTTGGATACCTTGGTTTTTGGGTAAACCTGTGTATACCTGGGTATACCTGTTGAGAGTTCCGGGGTCAACGCCCCCCTTTTTTCACCGGGCCCCATGTTGGATCAGAGCCTGATCCCAGGTGTACTTTCCCACGCGTCCAACATACGAACCACAGCCTGGCTGGTCGGGTACCGACTTTAGGTGCCTGTCCAGTGCCTCTTGAAGACAGCCAGAGGTTTGTTGGTAACCCCCTGATGTATGCTGGAGGAGTTGAACAGTCTTGGACCCCCGACACTTTTTGTTGTCTCTCAAAGTTAGTGGCACCCTGCTTTCATTGGGGGGTGTTACATGTGAGTTTTTTGCTTTCGTAGGGAGGGCTCGTGTGCAAATTTGTACTAATCCCCCCGAAATTTTCCACGTGTATATAATAATGATTTTCCCGCCCGCATTCTAGGGAGTACAGGTTTTGGAACTTCAAGCGTTCCCGTAATTTAGGTGGTCGCAGTTATGCGTGCCGTGAAATTTTTCACATTTCCAGGGGAAATTTCACCTGCCTTTAAAATGTTGTGCAAAAACCCCGCCTAGAAAAACAAGCGACCTGAAAAGTGTCAACATGGGCTTGGTATCCCCGGTTTTAAATTCTCATTATCCATCCTGTATTTTTCCCAAAAATGCGATTGCTCGGTGTTATGGTCCTTGAAGGTGAGATCCTCTGACGATCACTTCAGGTCTTTGAATTGTTTTCACTTATTGTGTAGTTGGGAAATTTTTTTTGTACTCTGATGAGATTTTTAAATTT
>WNWK01030581.1:0-23393 GCA_009830355.1 Cherax destructor
GTGGAACAAAAATGGAAGAATGTGCCTTCTTCAAGGATTAGGAGATCTGTGCCAAATGGAGTGATGTGCAAGCATTTATGGATGAATATCACCCTAACCATGCTGTTGCAGGCCGTGCTGGCAACCTGTACAATGACACAGTGGTGTGTCATTTCAGGGATGTGTTAAAGAATCGCCAGACACAGAGCTCCCTGGACAAATTTGTTGTTAGAAAGAGGTCTAGTGACTCTCAAGCTGGTCCTAGTGGCATTCAAAGAAAAGGGAAGTAACCCCAGAAAAGAACTTACCACCTGCAGTGTTAATGGAAGGGATTCCCCTTCCAAACACTAGCATACTACTCTACCTTCTCCCCTCCTCCCGTCCTCCACACATCAACAACTCTTCAATAAATGTAAGTGACATGTTATTGTACAATATTTGCATGTGTATTTATGTATTCTTTATTCAATTATTTATTATTTAATGTCCAAAAGTTCTAAAAAATATTTTATATAACTACTTTTGGAAGTCTTGGACGGATTAAATTTATTTCCATTATTTCTTATGGGGAAAATTGATTCGTTTAACGATTGTTTCGCCTTAAAATATGCCCTCTCTGACGGATTAATATCGTAAGTCGGGGTACCACTGTATAGACATTTTCATTAATCCATCTATGATATTTTCTTCAAAATTATATAAGACACACTTTACATAGCATATAAACATGCTATGTTTATATGCTATGGAGGTGTGGTAGCCGGGCGGAGGGAAAACATTACGTTTTCTCTGGTCCAGCACCAAAGAAATTGTGTATGAATCTGTGTTTGGCCCAGTCATTCCCCTGAACACATTTTTTTTTCAACACGTCGGCCGTCTCCCACCGAGGCAGGGTGACCCAAAAAGAAAGAAAATCCCCAAAAAGAAAATACTTTCATCATCATTCAACACTTTCACCTCACTCATACATAATCACTGTCTTTGCAGAGGCACTCAGATACGACAGCTGAGAATAAAAGAATTCTGGAGGTCGCTGCTGCAGCCTGGCCAGTGTGCGAATTATTCTCATTACTTCTCCCTTCGTTTATGATGGCATCTAAAGGTAGTTGTTAGAAACAAACTCAGTGAACAAGGTATGATGATGGTAATAATATGGCTCTGGGCCACATTAAATATCGTATAGCTATGTAGCCCAGGTGGGCTACATCTACCGGCTACCTACACCTGACTTTCTACAAATAAATACTACTCACCTCTCATCCTACATTAAGACTACACATATTTTAAGGTAAATAATGAGTGTACTGTATGTGTATTTTATCTCTCTGGGCTTCTTTAAATGTCATATATTAAGTTTGGGACGGGGAGCCAGGGCTACCTACACCTGACTCCCTACAAATAAGTACTACTCACCTCTCACCCTACATTAAGACTACAGATATTTTAAGGTAAGTAATGAATGTACTGTGTATGCATTTTACTTTTTATTGTGTTTTTAATGCCTAGTTCTATTACTAACTTAATTTAAGTTAGTGTAAACTTGTTGTCTGGCATTTATAAGTGGAAAAAATGGTGTTCTGCCTTCCGGTGATGTCCACTTTCTGACAGTAGCCTGGAACCTAACCTGCCGTATAGGTGGGGCCCTACTATATTAGATTACCTGACTGAATGATGAGGTCGTCCTGCATGGTGTAGTCCCAGCTGTCATGTACAGCCATTACAACCTCATGGCTTGGGAATGCTAGGGTCACCAATACTTACCCCCAGTTCAAATGCCCCTCACAGCTCACCTCTCACTTGCTCACAAGAGTGAAGCTGCTGTGTATCATTACACCTGCCACTCAACCCAACTCCAAACCTCACAACTACAAGAGTCATATAGTGCCTGATATACCTTTGATGAGTTCTGAGTCTTTCTACTCCTGGAGCCCGGCCATGGCCAGGCTAGTCTGGTGCTTGCCTGGTCAACCAGGCTGTTGCTGTTCTGCAGCCCCACATATCAATCAATCAATCAATCAATCTGGTGCCTGGATAATGGAAGGCAAAAATATTTGATACTAGGAAGAGGAGGGTAGCTGCAGATTCACCAGCATCAAGGTACTTCAACTAGGATAAAAAAAAAAATCATTAAGGGGTAAAAATAAAAATCATCACCTCATCAAGATCTGAGTTGTTTCCATCTTCTCCATCTTCTTTCTTGCGTCTCCTCTTCTTCTTGTCTCCAGTCACCTCCTGCTTTCCACTAGCTGTCACTGTAATATAACAAGATAATGAACGTCCTCCTCAACACAATTCAAGAATTTGATTCAGGGAAACCGGTTAGCCAGACTTGAGTTCTGGAGGTGAGAAGTACAATACCTGCACTCTGAAGGAGGGGTGGGCATATTTGCTGTTTGGAGTGACATCTGAACTGTTGTATCTGCATGCTTTTGGCAAGACACAGATAGTGTGAATGGTAGTGAAAGTGTTTCTTTTTGGGTCACTCTACCTATGTGGGAGACAGCCAGTGTGTTAAAAAAAAAAAAATCTCCATGGGGAAGTGGAGAAGAATCCTTCCTACATAAAGCATTCACATCCAGAAGTGTCTACCCATTAACTTTGTATCCAACAAACAGCTGTCATTATGCCCTAAATTATATTGAGTATTTATTTATCCTCTTCTTTTGAAAATCCATAATACAGTGGACCCTCGGTTAACGAATACCCCGGAAATCGTGCAATTATGTAAGTATAATTTTGTAAGTTCTTGTGGAAGTGTATTTTTGGGGGTCTGAAATAGACTAACCTACGTGAAATTTTTCCTTAAGGGAGTAAATTCGTTCGGTAATGGCACTTGAGCAGACTTCAGGAGTGAAGTTTTTACGAAACTCGGGGGTCCACTGTACCTATTACCAAACCTTTTTTTTTATTTTTTTATTAACACATCGGCTGATTCCCACCAAAGCAGGGTGGCCCAAAAAAGAAAAACTTTCATCATCATTCACTCCATCACTGTCTTGCTAGAGGGGTGCTTTACACTACAGTTATAAAACTGCAACATTAACACCCCTCCTTCAGAGTGCAGACACTGTACTTCCCATCTCCAGTACTCAAGTCCGGCCTGCCGGTTTCCCTGAATCCCTTCATAAATGTTACTTTGCTCACACTCCAACAGCACGTCAAGTATTAAAAACCATTTGTCTCCATTCACTCCTATCAAATACGCTCACACGTGCTTGCTGGAAGTCCAAGCCCCCTCACACACAAAACCTCCTTTACCCCCTCCCTCCAACCTTTCCTAGGCCGACTCCTACCCCGCCTTCCCTCCACTACAGATTTATACACTCTCGAAGTCATTGTGTCTCGTTCCATTCTCTCTACATGTCCGAACCACCTCAACAAACCCTACTCAGCTCTCTGGATAATAGTTTTGGTAATCCCGCACCTCCTCCTAATTTCCAAACTCCTAATTCTCTGCATTATATTCACACCACACATTGACCTCAGACATGACATCTCCACTGCCTCCAGCCTTCTCCTCGTTGCGACATTCATCACCCATGCTTCACACCCATATAAGAGTGTTGGTATAACTATACTCTCATACATTCCACTCTTTACTTCCATGGACAAAGTTCTTAGTCTCCACAGACTCCGAAGTGCTCCACTTACCCTTTTCCCCTCATCAATTCTATGATTCACCTCATCCTTCATAGACCCATCTGCTGACATGTCTACTCCCAAATATCTGAATACATTCACCTCCTCCATACTCTCTCCCTCCAATCTGATATCCAATCTTTCGTCACCTAATCTTTTTGTTATCCTCATCACCTTACTCTTTCCTATATTCACTTACAATTTTCTTCTTTTACATACCCTACCAAATTCATCCACCAACCTCTGTAACTTCTCTTCAGAATCTCCCAAAAGCACAGTGTTACCAGCAAAAAGCAACTGTGACAACTCCCACTTTGTATTTGATTCTTTATATAACAAATTCCCACTCTAGACAGCATACTCCACCAATATTCAAAAGTCTCAAACTACTCACCGTAAAGAACATTCATACTTACTCTTGTGCCTACTACATATATAAAACTTTACACTCTAATATAAACCCTCTGCTCAAAATTCTCCTCACCAAGTTTAATAGGACCCATGACCACAACACAAGACACAGATCACTTTTTGATATACCCCGTGTTCATATCAACCTATGTAAAAATTCTATGCACATAAAGGGCCCCAGAATCTGGAATTCATTACCAGTAAATATTAAGATAATCTTGTCTGAAAATCAATTTAAGACTCAACTCAAAAACCACCTACTCACCCAAAACTAAATGATCATACTATAAACTACTTTGAAAAATGCTCATTATTACTTTCCTATATGATAATCTCAATTTTTAATAATATGTTACTATTATGTTACCCCCTACTCATATTATAAGTTAATGTCAAAAATGCTCAATGTTATTTTCCTTAAGATAATCTCAATTCCATATTATCATTCAAGAATCTTAACACCTGTAACAATCTAATATCATTATATAATAATTTAAACAGTAAAATTTCATCATATTGTAATTTTGAAAATAATTTTTAACTAGAATAAACTCAATAAATTTCTCTAATATTAAGTACATAGTCTTTAAGGACTAGAATAAGCTGCCCCTAATGCCATGGCATGTCAGTGGCTCTCCTTGCATTCAATTTACATTGTAACTACCGATACCTATGTAATCTGCAGTGAAATAAAATTTGTTTGTTTGTTTGTTTTGTTTATCTTTTAACCCCACACCTCTTGCCAAGACCCTCGCATTCACTTCTCTTACAACCCCATCTATAAATATATTGAACAACCACGGTGACATCACACATCCTTGTCTAAGGCCTACTTTTACTGGGAAATAGTCTCCCTCTCTCCTACACACTCTGACCTGAGCCTCACTATCCTCATAAAAACTCTTCACTGCTTTCAGTAACCTACCTCCTATTCCATACACCTGCAACATCTGCCACATTGTCCCCCCCTATCCACCCTATCATGGAAATAAATGGTATAAAATACCGACACAATGGAACGATAAACACATAAGCAGTATAATGTAATCCTTTATTGACAACGTTTCGCCCATGCAGTGGGCTTTATCGAGTCACAAACAGATCTACCTGGATAAAAGAAACAAGGGTATTTATAGGATTTAGTCAGGTGGAGAATGCTGGGTCAGGTGGAGAAAGCTGCATGTGACAGTCTTCAAAGTAGGGTGATAGTTTAAAACCTTGGGTAACTTAAAGGACCTGCAGTGTTCCATTCTTGAGTTCTATGTGGGATAGCGATGAAGTTTCTTGGCAATAGGTTCAGCTATGTTGTAAAAGCTGTTGTTCTGGTTGAAGTTGTTGGATATACAAATAAGTGATGATTCCAGGATTCTTCGGTATTGAGTGTTGTCTTCTCTGGCAATGAGTCTTGCGTTTCTGTAGTTGATTAAATGGTTGTGTGAATTTCAGTGTTGAACACAGGCATTTCTTGGGTCGTCAGATCTGCCTGCGTACTGGTGTTCTGAAATACGTGTTTGGAGGTCTCTGGATGTTTCGCCGATGTATAATTTGCTGCAGTCATTACAAGGAATTGTGTATACCCCTGCAGTGGATTGAAGCTTGTCCTGTCTGTTACTGGTAATGTCCTTGATGGTTGTGGATGTGGAGGTAGATACTCGGAATGAGGTATTGGAAAAAATGTTGGAAATGTGTTTGGTAATGGAGTTGGTGGGGAGGACTATGTATCGTTTCTCGGCAGTGTCTTCTCTGGGTGTGTTGAAGATGTTTAATTCCCGTCGTCTGCAGTCTCTAATGAAGTGATGAGGATAATGAAGTTTAGAAAAAACTTGCTCAATATGGGAGCATTCTTCCTCAAGGAACTCACTGCTGCAGATTCTGAGTGCAGGCAGATCTGACGACCCAAGAAATGCCTGTGTTCAACACCGAAATTCACACAACCATTTAATCAACTACAGAAACGCAAGACTCATCGCCAGAGAAGACAACACTCAATACCGAAGAATCCTGGAATCATCACTTATTTGTATATCCAACAACTTCAACCAGAACAACGGCTTCTACAACATAGCTGAACCTATTGCCAAGAAACTTCTTCATCGCTATCCCACATAGAACTCAAGAATGGAACACTGCAGGTCCTTTAAGTTACCCAAGGTTTTAAATAATCACCCTACTTTGAAGACTGTCACATGCAGCATTCTCTACCTGACCCAGCATTCTCCACCTGACTAAATCCTATAAATACCCTTGTTTCTTTTATCCAGGAAGATCTGTTTGTGACTCAATAAAGCCCACTGCATGGGTGAAACGTTGTCAATAAAGGATCACATTATACTGCTTATGTGTTTATCTTTCCACCCTATCATACGCCTTTTCCAAATCCATAAATGCCACAAAAACCTCTTAAACTTTATCCAAATACTGTTCACCTATATGTTTCACTGTACTACTACTACTACTACTACTACTAATATAATAATAATACAGTGGACCCTCGGTTAGCGGCCATAATCCGTTCCTTTAACCGTTTCTTTAACCGTTGCCTTTAACCGAAATTGCCTTTAACCGAATTAATATTCCCCATAAGAATTAATGTAAATACAATTAATCCGTTCCAGACAAAAATATTCACAAAAAATAATTTTTTTAACAATTAAATTAGTATTGCATACCTTTATTGAAGACTAATGCTGGCTTCTGGAAGATAGGAAGGAGGAAAAAGAGAGGAGTTAGTTTTTGGAAGGGGAATCCCCCTCCAAAAGGACTTCAGGTAACAAGTCCCTCTCTGGGGTTACTTCCCTTCTTTTTCTTTTAATGCCACTAGGACCAGCTTGAGAGTCACTAGAACCTTGTCTAGAAAAATAAGTGTCCAGAGTGCTCTGTTTCTGGCGCCTCTTTAACATTTCCCTGAAGTGAGACAAGGTTTTGTCACTAAACATGTTGCAGATATGGCTTGTTTCAGCTTGGTCAGGATGGTGTTTTTCAACAAAACTTTATAACCTATTCCACATTCCACACATTTCCTTAATCACTGAAGAAGGCACCTCCTCTCTGTTTCCCTCCTCCTGTGAAGCAAGTTCCTGAGCTGTGGTCTGTTGCTGTTCCAGATGAAGCTCTTGCAGCTCTTCAGTTGTTAGTTCTACCCTGTGGTCCTCCACCAACTCTTCCACATCCTCACCACTCACCTCCAACCCTAGGCTGTTCCCCAATGTCACAATATCTTCCACAACAGGCACAGGGTCGTCAGCTGCAAATCCTTCAAAATCCCTCTGTTGGACACAATCTGGCCACAGTGGTCTCCAAGCAGAGTTCAAAGTCCTGGTAGTCACTCCCTCCCAAGCCTTACCTATAAGGCCTATGCAGTTGTAGATATTGAAGTGATTCTTCCAGAACTCTCTAAGGGTCAATTCAGTGTCTGAGGTCATTTCAAAGCACTTCTGAAACACTGCTTTGGTGTACAGTTTCTTGAAGTTAGAAATGACCTGCTGGTCCATGGGCTGGAGAAGAGGAGTGGTGTTAGGAGGCAAGAACTTCACTTTTATAAATTTGAAGTCCCTAGACATTTGGTCTTCCAAGTCTGGAGGATGTGCAGAAGCATTGTCCAGTACCAGGAGTCACTTGAGTCCCAAATTGTTATCCTGAAGGTATTTTTTCACACTTGGGCCAAACACATCATCAACCCAATCTTTGAAAATTGACCTTGTGACCCATGCATTTTGACTTGATTTCCACATCACACACAATCTTTTCTTGTGAACATTGTGTTTCTTGAACACTCTGGGATTTTCAGAGTGATACACGAGAAAAGGCTTCACTTTGAAATCCCCACTTGCATTGCTACACAACATGAGAGTTAGCCTGTCTTTCATAGGCTTGTGTCCACGCAGTATCTTTTCCTCCTGCGTGATGTAGGTCCTGTTGGGCATTTTCTTCCAAAACAGGCCTGTTTTGTCACAGTTAAACACTTGTCGGGGTTTCAGATTTTCACTCTTTATGTAGTCCTGAAATTCCTGCACAAACTTTACAGCAAAATGTTTGTCTGAACTTGCAGCCTCACCATGCCTTACAACACTGTGTATGCCACTACTCTTCTTAAATCTCTCAAACCAGCCTTTGCTGGCACTAAATTCACTACCAGCAGCACTTGTTCCAGGAGTTTTCTTCACAAGATCTTCATGCAAACGCCTTGCTTTCTCACAAATAACAGACTCCACTACACTGTCTCCCACCATTTGTTTTTCTTTAATCCACAATAATAATAACTTTTCCATTTGTTCCATTATTGGTGACCTTTGTTTCGTAAGCACATTTACTCCTTTGGCAACATCAGCCTCCTTGATCTGTTCTTTCATTGACAGGATGGTTGTAATTGTTGATTTGTTTTTCACAAACATCCTGGCAAGTTCCAGCACCCGCATACCACTCTCATATTTCTCAATCACTTCTCTCTTAAATTCCATGGTATTTCTCACTCTCTTTGCCACAGGAACTTTACTAGGAACTTTCTTGGGAGCCATGGTTACTTATTTCGCAGTTGCACTGGCAAAAAACAATGGAAAACAAGCGAAATGTTTGTATTAATGAGCAGAAGCTTCTTTACGTACCGAGAGACACAAACAAACTGAAGCGCAAGCGTCTTCAGCCGGCGGGTTGATGCGTCCAATACGGCCGCTAACCAGAATAATGGCCGCTAACCGGGAGCCGTAAAACCGGCCGCTAACCAAGTTGGCCGCTAACCGAGGGTCCACTGTATACTATAATAATAATACAGTGGACCCTCGCTATTCGAACACTCCAAAACTCACCCTCATTCCAGAATGCTGTTCAAGTGCTGTTACCAAACGAATTTATTCCCATAAGGAATGATGTAATTAGATTAGTCCATTTCAGACCCCCAAAAATACACTTATAAAAGCACTTACAATAATAAACTTACATAAAAGGGTGAGTTTTGGAGTGTTTGAATAGCGAGGGTCCACTGTATAATACAGTGGACCCCCGGTGTTCGTCCTGCTCCAAACTCGCCCTTTTATGTAAGTGTATTTTTTTAAATTCTTTTGTAAGTGTATTTTTGGGGGTCTAAAAGGACTAGTCTACTTTACATTATTCCTTATAGGGATAAATTCGTTTGGTAATGGCACTTGAACAGCATTCTTGAACGAAAAAATCATGAAAACCGGGGGTCCACTGTATAATAATAATACATATATAATAATAATACATATATAATAATAATATGTATATAATAATAATACATATATAATAATAATAATATAATAATAATACGTATATAATATTAATACTATAATAATAATACGTATATAATAATAATACAGTGTACCCCGTTTTACGATAGTCTCCAAACTCGCCCTTTTATGTAAGTTTATTTTTGTAAGTGCCTTTGTAAGTGTATTTTTGGGGGTCTAAAAGGACTAATCTAATTTACATTATTCCTTATGGGAATAAATTTGTTCGGTAATTTCACTTGAACAGCATTCTTGAACGAAAAAATTACGTAATCCGGGGGTCCACTGTACTATAATAATAATTATAATAATAATACTATAATAACAAGTGAGTTTCAGAATGCCGCCACTAGATGGCACAGTGAATACCACAACAACGCGGGAGCGAGAATGGCCGCCACCACTTGTCACATAATGACATATTTTACTCATTCTAGAGTATATATCAGGTTTTTATGTTATTTATATTGTTTAAGTCATATTAGATGAATTTTGATAGATAAATAAGCCATAGAGTTGATATTAGCATTATATTGAAGTGTATTTTGTCCTGCCTCCTGAGAGCAGGAATTCCACTGGAATGGATTAATGGCATTTCAATTAATTTAAATGAGGAAAATTGACTCAGCATACGAGCAGATTGGGTTACGAGCTAGGTCACGGAACGGATTAAACTTGTAAGCAGAGGTTCCACTGAATTTTATAAAAATTTTATGTTCTGATAATTACAGTTTATAGTAGTTTTTGTGATTTCATAGCCAATCTTTGTTCTGACACTAATATTAGGTACAGAAATTGTACTCAAATAGTAGTCACAAACACACTGACAGGTAAACATTTTCATCTGCCTTGGCCATTTACTATTGTCTAGAAATATATACAAAGTATTTATAGGTCCCAGCAATGTTTTAGACACACTGGAGTATATATGAAACTCCTTGAAGCATGTTGCAAGACTGAGTGTCACTAAACTACTGACAGTGCAGCAGTGCAGTGACACTTGATGATCGTGCATTGCTGCACGGAACCCCTGGCTTTGTTTGTTTTCACTGTTACACATAAACATGTCTGTCTGTCTGTCTAGCTCTGTCTGCTTATCTGTCTTTCTGTCTGCCTGTGTGTCTCTGTCTTTCTGTCTGCCTGTGTGTCTCTGTCTTTCTGTCTGCTTGTGTGTGTCTTTCTGTCTTCCTGTGTGTGTCTGTCTTTATGTCTGCCTGTGTGTGTCTGTCTTTCTGTCTGCCTGTGTATGTCCGTCTTTCTGTCTGCCTGTGTATGTCCGTCTTTCTGTCTGCCTGTGTCTGTCTGTCTTTCTGTCTGCTTGTGTATGTCTGTCTTTCTGTCTGCCTGTGTGTGTCTGTCTTTCTGTCTGCATCCGTCTTTCTGTCTGCCTGTGTGTGTGTGTCTTTCTGTCTGCCTGTGTGTGTGTCTTTCTGTCTGCCTGTGTGTCTCTGTCTTTCTGTCTGCCTGTGTGTGTGTGTCTTTCTGTCTGCCTGTGTGTGTCTGTCTTTCTGTCTGCCTGTGTGTGTCTGTCTTTCTGTCTACCTGTGTCTGTCTTTCTGTCTGCCTGTGTGTCTGTCTTTCTGTCTGCTTGTCTCTCTGTCTCAGAAAGCAGCTCATGAACCAACAGTTATTACACACGATGCAGTCACGTCTGATTCCTGATAAGTGAACATGGTATTACTTGCCAGTCATGTGTATTATGCCTTATATCTATAAGCACAGTGTATACTCACCCAAAACTAAATACACAATATTTAACATTACCTTCAAAGTTAATTAATCACTTTCCACTGCCTCAAAATACTAATATTCACTGTGTTACTCCCTTAGACTCAAAACCCCTTACATAATTGCTCAAAACCCCTTACATAATTGATCAAAGAACAATAATTTTCTCAAACTTAATCTAATGCAAATGTTGAAACTTATACAGTGGAACGCCGGTGTTCGTAGTAATTCAAGTTCGTAATATTCGGAGTGCGTATTGTTTTTTTGTAAAAACATTGGTTCGGAGATCGTAATTCCACTCGGTGATCCTAATTTGTCCCGGAGGCGTACGCGTGGCCCGAGCGGCCCGACACTCCATTCAGAGTCAGTGTGCCATTGTTTACCAGCAAGTGACGGTCACCCACGCATTCATACCATACATTTAGTCATCATTCCATTGTTTTTAGTGCTTGCAACTGCTAAATAAGCCACCATGGGCCCAAAGAAAGCTCCTAGTGCAAGCCCTGTGGTAAAGAAGGTCAGAAACACGGTAGAACTGAAAAAAGAGATCACTGCAAAATATGAAAGTGGAGTACGTGTCGCTGAGCTGGCCAGGCTGTATGGCAAAGCCCATACAACCATCGCTTTCATTGTGGCCAAGGGAAATGAAATCAAGCAAGCTGTTGTTGCGAAAGGTGCTAGTATGGTCACAAAACAGAGATCGCAAATACTGGAAGATGTGGAGACTTTGTTGTTAGTGTGGATCACCGAGAAAGAATTAGCAGGAGATAGTGTTACACACGCGATAATATCTGAAAAAGCAAGGCAGTTGCATAATGATCTCAAGAAAATGCCTGCAACAAGTGCTGAAGTGAGCAAATTAAAGCCAGCAAAGGCTGGTTTGACAGATTTAAGAAGCGTAGTGGCATACACAGTTTGATAAGGCATGGTGAGGCTGCCAGTTGTGACAAATGTGAAGCTGAAAAGTAGAGGCTGAAGGATTTGTCCCCCAACAAGACCTACATTACACAGGAGGAAAAAGCACTGCCAGGACACAAGCCTATGAAAGACAGGCTAACTCTTATGTTGTGTAGTAATGCTAGTGGGGATTTCAAAGTGAAGCGTTTACTCGTGTATCACTCTGAAAATTCCATAGTGTTCAAGAAATACAGTGTTGCCAAGGCTAATGTGTGTGTGATGTGGAAGACTAACACTATGGCATGGGTCACAAGGGAAATTTTCCTTGATTGGTTCAATGAAGTGTTTGGCCCCAGTGTGAAGAAATACCTCCTGGAAAATAAATTGGAACTAAAGTGCCTCCTGGTAATGGACAATGCTCCTTTTCATCCTTGAGACTTGGAAGAGCAAATTGTGGACGAGTTTCGTTTCATCACAGTAAAGTTCTTGCCCCCTAATGCCACTCCTCTCCTCCAGCCCATGGACCAGCAGGTCATTTCAAACTTCAAAAAACTGTACACCAAAGCAATGTTTCAAAGATGATTTCACATAACCTCAGACACTGAATTGACCCTAAAAGAGTTTTGGAAAGATGATTTCAATATCCTCCATTGCATTAACCTTATAGGGAAGGCTTGGGAGGACGTGACCTCCAGGACTTTGAACTCTGCTTGGAGAAAACTGTGGCTAGACTGTGTCTGCAAGAGGGATTTTGAAGGGTTTGGGGCTGACCCTCAGGACCCTGAGCCTGTTGTGGAAAAAATTGTGGCACTGGGGAAGTCCATGGGGTTGGAGGTTAGTAGCGAGGATGTGGAAGAGTTGGTGGAGGACCACAATGAAGAGCTAACTACTGAAGATCTGCAAGAGCTTCATCTGCAACAGCAACAGACCACAGCTCGGGAAATTGCTTCAGAGGAGGAAGAGAGATGGAAGACGTTGCCTTCTTCAAAGATTAAGGAGATTTGTGCCAAGTGGACTGATGTGCAAAGATTTATGGATCATTTTCACCCTGACAAAGCTGTTGCAGGCTGTGTTGGCAACATGTACAATAATAATAATATTTTATTTCATTGCAAGTTTACATCGAGATTTTGTAATTACAGTGGACCCTTGGAAATCGAACATAATCAGTTCCAGGAGCTTGTTCTTAACTCGAAATGTTCGAAAATCAAATCAATATTTCCCATAAGAAATAATGGAAATACAATTAATCCGTTTCTGCTGTCAGGAGGCATGACAAAATACGTAGTACGTACTTCACTATGACGCTATTATCAACTCGACAGCTTATTTATCTATCACAATTCATCTAATATGACATAATAAACAATATAAATAACATAAAAACCTGATATACACTCTAGAATGAATAAAATATGTATGTCATTACGAATGTGGTGGCGGGGAGGACGTGTTAGTATACGAGAAAATGGAGTTTGTAATGCTAACTGCATTAGATCACTTCTTTCCAGTCAGCTTCATGGAGTGAACAGAATTAATTCCTGTCCAGGCTGGTAACATTAACAACAACAACTGGTTTGTTTGCAAAACTCCCGAACCTTCTACACTCACATTCTCTCTCGTTTATTCATTTAATCTTGTTTGCTCACCTCTCACTCTACATTAAGACTGCCTCTTACCACCACTGCCTCTCATCACCACTGCCTCTCATCACCTCTGCCTCTAACACTGCCTCAACCAATGAACATGCACCACTGCCTCTCATCACCACTGCCTCTCACCACAACTGCCTCTCACCACCACTGCCTCTCGCCACTACTGCCTCTCACCACCACTGCCTCTCATCACCACTGCCTCTCATCACCACTGCCTCTCATTACCACTGCCTCTCATCACCACTGCCTCTCACCACCACTACCTCTAACACTGCCCCAACCAATGAACAAGCTCCAAACACAATTAATTAATTATGAAATGTTTGGAAGAGCAATCAGGGTAATGTTCACTGGAGGATAAACAAAGCTAGACTGACTCACGACGCCTGGGCAGACAGGTCTGGTACGCACTTGTTCGATTGGCGGAAAGTGTTCGATTACCGAAATAAAATTTGTTCTAAAAAAGTGTTCTATTTCCGATTTGTTCGATTGCCGAAGTGTTCGATTTCCAAGGGTCCACTGTACAATATTGAATTGAAGTGCAAAGAGAGCCACTATCATGCCATGGGTTTATGGGCAGACTTAATCAAGACTTATAGACTACATAATACTAGAGTAATTGATAATTTTGTTATAGTTAAACATAGCTTATGTTTATAGCACATAATAAGTTTACTCAAATTACAATCTGAGGATTTTACATTTTGACAGAGTGTTTTGTAAGATGGTTATATCAATAGTAAATATTGCAATTATATTATGGGTAAATAACACTGAGAATTGTTGAAAGTAGTTTACAGTATGAGTATTTAGTTTAGGGTGAGTAGGTGGTTTTTGAGAAGAGTCTTAAATTGATGTTCAGGCCAGGTTGTTTTAATATTTTCTGGTAATGAATTCCAGATTTTGGGGCCCTTTATGTGAATAGAGTTTTTACACAGGGTGATATGGACTCGGGGTATATCAAAAAGTGATCTGTGTCTTGTGTTATGGTCATGGTTCCTGTTAAAGTTAAGTAAAAGGACACAAATGCAACTAATGTGACATTTTATTGTGGCAACATTTCGCTCTCCAGGAGTTTTTTCAAGCCGTTACAAGCGATACATGGACACAGAGGGTATATATATACTCTCCAAGTGAGGTGTAATACTAGTGGTGGTAGAAGTAGTAGTGATATAAGTTGTAGTAGTAGTAGTAATACAATAAGGTAGAACAATCAATTTGCACATGAGTAAAAGGTGATAAAACAATTACATGGGTAGTATAAAAATAGGTTAGACAAATATTTCTGCTGGCGGTTGCATTTGTGTCCTTTTACTTAACATATTGTCGGTAATTCCACCAATATTATTACATCCTGTTAAAGTTGGTGAGGAGAATTTTTAGTGGAGGGTTTATATTTGAGTGTAGAGTTCTATGTATGTAGTAGGCACAAGAATAAGTGTGAATGTTCTTTAAGGTGAGTAGTTTTAGACTTTTGAATATTGGTGGAGTATGCTGTCTAGAGTGGGAATTTGATACCATTCTGACTGCAGCCTTTTGCTGGGTTATAAGAACATAAGAATGGAGGAACACTGCAGAAGGCCTACTGGCCCATACAAGGCAAGTCCTTATCAAAACCACCACTACCTAAGAATTTACTCCCGTACTCACGACACTAATCAAACCCAGCCCCTCCCACTCTTATATTTGTCCAATCTCTTTTTAAAGCCACCCAAGGTCCTAGCCTCTATCACCCTACTCGGAAGATTGTTCCACGCATCTACAACTCTGTTCGAAAACCAGTACTTGCCTATGTCCTTTCTAAATCTAAATTTATCCAATTTAAATCCGATATTTCTGGTTCTTAATTGGTTCGATATCCTCAGTATTTGATTAATATCTCCTTTGTTTATGCCTATCATCCACTTGTACACCTCGATGATATCTCCCCTCATTCTACGTCTCTCCAGAGAGTGGAGATTCAACGCTCTAAGTCTATCTTCATACGGGAGATTTCTTATACAGTAAATCATTTTAGTCATTCTTCTCTGTATGTTCTCCAACGAATCTATATCCATTCTGTAGTAAGGAGACCAAAACTGAGCTGCATAATCCAAATGAGGTCTCACTAGTGATGTATAGAGCTGTAAAATAACTTTTGGACTTCTGTTGCTTATACTTCTTGAAATAAATCCTAGTAATCTGTTAGCCTTATTGCGCACACTTAGGCACTGTTGTCTTGGCTTTAGATTTCTGCTTACCATGACTCCCAAGTCTTTTTCACATTCTGTATGATCAAGCTCTACTTCACCTAGTTTATAAATTCGAGGGATATTTTCATTACCAACGACTAGCACCTTACACTTGTCCACATTGAACTTCATCTGCCACTTTTCAGACCAAGACATTAATTTGTCCAAATCCTCCAGGAGTTCACTGGTATCCTCCTCAGAATGAATTATACGACCTATTTTTGTATCATCAGCAAATTTAGTCATGTCACTTGCAATTCCTTCATCAAGGTCATTTATGTAAATTATGAACAACAATGGACCTAAAACTGATCCTTGTGGAATGCCACTAGTGACTAATCCCCATTCAGATTTGACCCCAGTAATGGAAACTCTCTGCTTTCTATTGGTAAGCCATGCCTCTATCCATGCTAGAACTTTACCTCCTATACCATGAGCTGCCACCTTTCTTAATAAGAGTCTCTTGTGAGGTACTCTATCGAAGGCCTTACTGAAATCCAAGTAAACTATATCATATTCTTTATCACTCTACTGCCTCAAATGTTTTATTGAAAAACGTCAGTAAATTTGTCAGGCAGGAACGACCTCTCATGAACCCATGCTGAGATTCATTAATCAAATTATGTTCTTCAAGGTGACTTCTAATAATATCAGCTATAATTGTTTCTAATAATTTGCCTACTATAGACGTGAGGCTTATTGGACGGTAATTTGATGGAATTGACTTATCCCCTGATTTGAATATAGGAACTACATTAGCTATCTTCCACATCTCTGGCACAACACCAGTTAGGATGGATGTATTAAACACATTCGTTAATGGCTGACTAAGTTCCATCTTGCATTCTTTAAGTACCCTGGAAAACAACTCATCGGGTCCCGGGGACTTATTTTGCTTCAGTTTATCTATCTGTTTGATAACCATGTCCCTTGTGACAGTAATACATGTATTAGTTAATTTGAATTCTTCAGGAACTGAATAATTGTTAATTTCTGGAATCTCATTTACGTCTTCTTGTGTAAAGACTGACAAAAAATAGTCATTAAATATAGAACACATTTCCAGTTCGTTATCCGTCAGCTGTCCATTCCCAATTTTCAGAGGTCCTACCTTTTCCCTTACCTTCGTCCTATACACTTGAAAGAACCCTTTTGGATTAGTCTTTGATTCATTAGCAACCTTAATCTCATAGTCACGTTTAGCCTTTCTAATCCCCTTTTTTACTTCTCTTTTCAACTGAACATATTGGTCAATAAGGTTAACATCTCCTCTTTTGATGCGCCTATAAATTCCTCTTTTCTCCCCTAATAAATTCCTCTTTTCTCCCCTATAAATTCCTCTTTTCTCCCCTTATGAGTGGTCTAAGGTGATTTAATGTTGTTGATCCCCATGCACAAATTCCATAGGTGAGATAAGGGTAGATGAGTGAATGATATAGAGCAAGGAGAGCTGATTGAGGCACATAGAAGCGTATCTTTGACAATGTGTTGTCCCATTTCAGGCAAGTTTTAAGGAAACACCAGACACAGAGCTCTCTGGACAGTTATTTTGTGAGACAGGGGTCCAGTGACTCTCAAGCTGGTCCTAGTGGCATTAAAAAACAAAGAAGGGAAGTAACCCTGGCAAAGGACTTGGAACCTGAAGTCTTTATGGAAGGGGATTCCCCTTCCAAACAATAAAAAAACTTCCATCCTCTCTCCTCCTTCTGTCTTCCACACATCAACAACTCTTCAATAAAGGTAAGTGTCATGGTTTTCCTTTTTTATTCTTCATGTCTCATTGTTTTCTGTGTAATTAAGTGTATATATGATGTACAAAAATATTTTATTTTAATACTTTTGGGTGTCTGGAACGGATTAATTGAATTTCCATTATTTCTTATGGGGCAAATAGATTCGAAGTTCGTAATATTCGGTGTTAGTAACTCCCTCTGGAACGGATTAATTACGAACAATGGGGGTCCACTGTATCTCATAAATGTATAAACCTGTTATAAATAATGCATTACCTCATAAATGTATAAACCTGTTATAAATAATAGCATTACCTAATAAAATAATCCATTCTCTTGTACTCTTTGTAACTCATCTAATGACCATATAAACTGTTATTGCAATACAAATAATTGATTTGATCTGATTTAATAAATTGCATTACTACAAATAATAAATTATTATGTTCAACTTATGTTCAAATTTCATTGCTTAACCCTTTGGGGGTCCGAGGACCCTCTCCAAAACTCGTTCTCAGGGTCCAAGAATTTAAGGGGCAGTAACACCTGTCTCCGAGCGTCAATTTTTTTTTTTTCTGTTCGTCGAATTTCTTTCATTTTTTTTTTACACATAGAAGTGTTCACTCAGTATGTTTTAAAAAATATTCAATAAGATAGTCCAAACAACAACTGAAAAAAAAAATATTTACTGAAAATCTCATGTCAGGACGTTTGGCAGGATCCCGATCCTATATGTCACTACGTAAGGTTGTTTTGAGACTTGGTACCGAAAGAACAATGCTAATACGATGTACTTTCCTGTAAACATCTTATCTTTATTCCACAAAAAAATAAAGCATGTAACTGTTTGAATGTTGAAAAAAAATATGCCCTTTAATCCCAAATAAATCCCAAAATATTTGGAATATTTACAAAAGTGCGTTCTTAAAAATAAGAACAATCATATTTTTACCATTCCTGTGAATATTATTTCATTTAATCAAACAGTAAAAACTCCACAAAGTAAAATAAGTCAATAACTTACTTCCGAGATATTCGCCTGGAAAGTGCCTGGAGCGGCGCTGGCCACCTGCCTCGGGATTTTTTTTTTTTTTCGAAAAAATCACTTGTGTTTCAATGTTTTCTTTGTAAAACTAATGTTTTAGTGTAGTTAGCCTCTACACACCGTTTTCTCTTACTCACAGGCCAAAGAAAATGTTATGGGAAGGGGAATCATTTTTATACTCATATTGCTGATAGAGACTGCACTATATTAGAGCTCATTTTTATTCATGCTGGAGCATATAACATGTTTATATGTTATTTATAGTGTTTATTATTTCATATTAGATCAATTGTGATAGATAAATAAGCCGTAGAATTGATATTAGCATAATAATGAAATAATATATGGTGCTCTCAGAGTGGGAATTCTGCTGACGTCAGCAAATATTCCCAGATCGTTCCTGATTGGCTGGTAGACTACGTATAAGCTCCGCCCACTCTCATATGATGCCAAATCGTAAATTACACCATTAGAATGAATAATACACGAAACAGTAAAGAAAAAAAATGGAAAAAAATTCTAAAAATATACGGGCTGAGAGCAGGCGAGCTGCGCACATCGCCGTCACCATACATGATATAAATGACTATAATTCCTTGTAGAAATGTCGTATTACATTGAGTCTTGTACCATTGTGTAGCCAGAGAGTTAAGCTATTTTTCTATAAGATTAACTCAATTTTCATAATTTTTCGATTTTTTTTTATTCGCGCTCTTTGACAGGTGTTACTGCCCCTTAAAAAAAAAAAAAAAAATCTTATGAAATGATAGAGAATTTTTTTCCGATCATAATGCCACAAAAATTATGAAATTTGATCGAAAACTAATGAAATTATGCTTTCGAGAAGTTAGAGGTATCGATGACATTTACGCATCGTCGATTTCGCCCACTTTGAGCCCTATCTTCGGCAAATTCCAATGTGTCAGTCTACTAAAATTATTGCTATTTTGCTAGAACTCCATTTCTTCTATCGATTGAGTACAAGAAACCACCTATTTACCAATTTCAACTACCCAAAATAATGGTCAGAAAATGGCAATTTGGTCAATTTCACACAAATTTCAAACGATGCCAATTTCAAAATAGGGTCCAGAATAAACAAGGCAGACATTCCTGGCACTAAAATAACATCTCTGTTCACGTCTCCAGGCCCCTCTTACATTACTTTTGCTTTCCATTTTGAATTTTTATTCTCACAAAAAATATAAGATTTACTGTTATGTATACAACTGCATCATTGTAAAAATGGTATAAATAATATCAGCGCACTTTTTGCAAGAATATTAGACTCGCCAGTTGATGTGTATTGGACGCATGGTGTGATTTGTTTACTCTTGAACATTGGCCAAAATCGAACATTTTTGCTACTTTGTGCTCAGTTTCAAGGTACAGTGGACCCCCGAGTAACGAACACCCCGGAAATCGTACAGTTATGTAAGTATAATATTGTAAGTGCTTGTGATAGTGTATTTTTGGGGGTCTGAAATAGACTAACCTACGTGACATTATTCCTTAGGGGAGTAAATTCGTTCGGTAATGGCACTTGAGCAGGCTTCTGGAGTGAAGTTTTTACGTTACTCGGGGGTCCACTGTACTTGTCATCGTGAAACCTGTCAAAATTATCTCTATTTCTGCAACATATCATCCATTCTATCAAATGAGACTAAGAAAACGAGAATACAAGCATAAATACCATACAAAAATAGACTGCAAAGTCGCTGTTTTAAACCAAAAACACAGTCAGTTTTTTTCCTCATTATGCACTGTGTGGTGCAGGATTTTTTTTATACTGTGCACACTGACCGCACAGACCCATTCTCTCACATCTAGGCCTAACAGCCTGTTTCTGCTTGATTTGAGGGCGCTAGAATTTAGGCGTACTAGTACGAAAAAAACCCTGGGGCATAAGCCGTACTAGTACGGCCGAAACCCCGAAAGGGGTAATACTTTTGGGTGTCTGGAACGGATTAATCTTATTTCCATTATTTCTTATGGGGAAAATAGATTCGGAGTTCATGATATTCGGTGTTCATGACGCCCTCTGGAATGGATTAATCATGAAAATCGGGGGCTCACTGTAGTCTGATGGACAGGTGTTTGAGCTTGGGATCTTACTCGCTAGATTCCTTCCTATTGCTGCTGTTTCAGCTGGTGGAAGTAGGGGTTCATTTGGTTTTGTTAATTTGATAGTTTTAATTTTGGATATCTTTTTATTTCCTAGAATTTCAGATAGAGCTTTCCAGGTCTTTTTCATATCACCTTTTATGTTATGCAGTCTGTTCTCATAATACAATTTTTTTGACCTTCTTACCAGCTAGCCATTTTGTATAACAAACCAGAAACAAGGATAGATTTTGCAAGAACCCTTGCAGGATCTGTTCTTGCAAGAGTTGCATTGAGGTAAAGGTTCAGTGCAATGTTTGTATAAACCTTGCTGAATTTAAACATCACTACAGAAGGAATACTAGTGAAATACCTATAAGTTTGGTAGACTGGAACAATAGAATGGGCCAAAAATGGGGCATAAATTGGGTGAAATCGCCGATGTGTAAATATTGGCATTGGGTTAAGTGTATTCTAACCTAACCACTCTGTGATCCAGCAAAGTCACTAATCTGGCACCCTACAGGTCCCGATGATGCAGGATTAGTGATGGCCGACCTGTACTAACTAACCACACAATAGAATGAAAAAGTAGTGTGAAGGACTTGGGAGTGTTAATGTTAGAGAATCTCACTTTTAAGGGTCACAACAGTGTCACTATAACATCTGAGAGGAAAATGACAGGATAAATAATGAGACCTCTCAAAACAAGGGATGCTAATCCAATGATGAACCTTTTTAAAATCACTTTTTCTCTACAGGCTGGAGAAGTGCTGTACACTAACAGCTTCATTCAAGGTAGGTGAAATCACAGATCTAGAGAATGTACAGAAGACCTTTACTGTATGTATAAGCTCCGTCAAACACCCTAAATCCTGGCAATGTTTGGAATCACTTGACCTGTACTCACTGGAGTGCAGGCAAGTGAGATACATCATAATCTTCACCTGGAAAATCCTAGATGGACTGGTCCCAAATCTGCATAAAGAATTCACTCCCTACAAAAGTAAAAGATTACACAGATGGTGCAATATACCAATGAAAAGTATGGACACCATTAGTACACTGAGAGAAAACACAATAAGTGTTCAGGGCCCAAGACTGTTCAACTGTCTCCCATTAGGCATAAGGGGAATTACCAATAGACCCCTGGCTGCCTTCAGGAGGGAGCTGGACAGATACTTAAAGTCAGTACCCGATCAGTCAGACTGTGATTCATACGTCGGTATGCATGTGACAGATACAGCCTAGTTGATCAGGCCCTGATCCACCAGGAGGCCTGGTCATGGACTTGGCTGTGGGGGTGTTGACCCCCGGAACACCCTCCAGTTTGACTCCAGGTAGCAGGTAGTGTCTTTCATTTTTTAGTTTAAAATAAGCCAAGGTGCAAGTGAACCACAACAAAGTTCCAAGTGCTTTACCAATTACACTGCCTGTGTCCCTTAAGGATGTGCTTACCAAGCTGTGTTTGCAGGGGTTGAAGCACAGCTCATGGAACTGCCTCTCAACTTTTATTATACAGTAGACCGTCATTTAGCACGAGTTTATGTGGCATGATTTGGGTATTGCACGATTGAAGAATTGCTGCACATTTTTATCTAACACGACGTAAAATTAACTTTACACAGTTTGCAGAGGGGAAAAAATTTTGAGCGCGCTGTCTCCCGCGGTGGGTTAAACCATTGAGTCAGTGGGGGAGACCTACTGCTATCCCCCGCCACCCTCACCCACCGACACCACCCTCCCAGCATTCAGTTTGGTTCATACGCATGCAGGACGACAATAATTGGGAAGCTCGATGTGTTTATTTACATACATTTTTTCATTTTCATTGCATTTTGATAAATCTGCCAAGCAATCATGGCACCTAGTAAGCATACAAGTGTTCCAGCAAGTGACAAGAAAAGGTTTAAGCATTCAAGTATAGGAATTACCAAGAAAATCGAGATATTAGATAAGCTTAAGAGTGGTTCACGTGTGGTGGATATAGTGAGGGCCTATGGCCTTAATGAAGCGTCAGTTCATACAATTAGGAAGAATGAGGCGAATATACGAGCTTGTGTAATGAATAACCCAAAATGTCATCTCATGAAAAGAATGACACGTAGGTCCCAACAAGTAAATAAAACAGAAAACTTGTTGCTTGAGTGGATCGAACAAAAAACAAAGAAAGGTGCACCACTTAATTTCCTTTTAATTAGGAAAAAGGCCTTACAGTTGTTTAAAGCAGTGTGTGATAAGGAAGGAAGGCCTGAAAACGAGTTTGTGTTTAGCACAGGCTGGTTCCACAACTTTAAGTTGCATAATAAGTTACATAATATTAAGTTTTCTTGTGAAAGTGCTTCAGCTGATCATACAGCAGCAAGTAATTTCCCTGTTGAATTTCAGGAACTAATTTCTGAGGGTGACTATGAGCCACATCAAGTGTTTAATGCTGACAAAACAAGTGTTTTCTGGAAGAAAATGCCAACACGAATATATCAGTCAGCAAGAGAAAAGTGCACCAGGCTTCAAGACAGCAAAGGATCATAAGAACATAAGAAAGAAGGAACACTGCAGCAGGCCTACTGGCCCATGCGAGGCAGGTCCAAGTCTCCAACAGGCTTAAGCCAATGCCCCGACCCAGCCAAATCAGGTTACATTCACTTAAGGAAGGAGCACTGCATCTGACCTAGTAGCGCAAGCTAGTCAGGACCAACTCACACTCAACCGGACCCACTCATATAATT